>AYEL01075099.1:0-47872 GCA_000484575.1 Olivierus martensii | reverse complement strand
TTATTTATAAATTATTTGTTTTAATATAAATTACAGGCAATCTCCAACGTAACTGTGCGAGAAATTTGTGGAACCAATTATTCACACTAATCGAGGCCTACCTGTATTTGATTTCTCAATATTTAGAGAGAGACATGCAGTATATAGAATGGTAAAAAGTTTTAATAATCATGAAAACTATTTTAAAACAGATCACATGCTTAATATTATTGTATATAATAAGAAATCTTTTTATAAAAGGTAATAATATATACACTATATACATATATATTATTTATAAATTATTTGTTTTAATATAAATTACAGGCAATCTCCAACTTATATAAAATTAATTTTAGTTAATGAGTTACGCTGGTCCCCTCCTGAAAAACTGAAGGTGTGGAACTCCAAATTGAATCCAGATCATGCGAAGCGACTGATATACTACACAACTTATGTGCTTATTCTTTAATATAACTATTTTTAATGTTACATCTTTATATACTAGTACTTTATAATATATATTTTGAAATATCTGATTTGATTTTCATAATGACTTCACAGAATAATCCAATTATGTAAGTTGGGGATTGGCTGTATTTGTTATCTAATATATATATAAGATAACAAATACAAACAACAATAATTTATTACAAATATATATCACAATAAATTATTTTTCAATATATATACACATACTATATATATACACATACTATATATATACATATACAGTCAATTCTTGTTATTTGCAGTAGTTACATTCTGTAAATTCTTCACAAATACTGAATTAGTGAATATTGAACCATTGTGCCTATGGGAAATATAGGGTTAGGTTCCTGCAAACCTTTCTTCCCAACATTTTCATCCTTACTTTATGTGAGTTTTTTGTTTAAAAACACCTTATTTAATGTGTATTACAGTACTTACAAATAATTACAAAATATGCAATATACAGTACTTAATACAGTATTATATCTTTATTTAATTTTTTAAAACACTAATTATATAGTAAATAAAACCTTATTTTTGATGGATAATTGTTTGATGTTGCAGGATGTTTGATGTGACATCTGACACATTGTCTTCATGAACTTCATTGAAAAACTGTATCAGTCTTGTTTGTGTTGTTTTTTGCCTCAGATCTTCTAAAATCTCAGCATAAGGAGCAAATGCAGGAAATTTGGAGCCTAAATTTGAGGTTGCAATCAAGCATAGGGACACATTCTTCTGTGAGACCTGTGAGTAATATGAACAGGCTTTTGAACTACTTGCGGTGTCTGAAGTGAGCAAGAATAGGTAATGAGACTTTTCTGGCAGAACAACACAGAGACTACATTTGGTAAACAAATACCTCTCAGCAGGAGTGTGTGAATAAGTGCAAAAATGCCACGAAAATCGATTTTTAGTTAGAAATAGATTTTCACAAATAGTCGAATACATGAATATGGAATCCGCGAATAACAAGAATCAACTGTATATATTTGATAAGAAATAATTTATAGATAACTTTTAAAAAATAAGAAAAATTATATTATTTACCAAATCACAACTAGTGTTCTCAGATTGTTTTTCAGTCATACTTCTATAAATTGCAGAATTGGCACTCAGGTAACATTCTTTAAGCATGGCCAATATATCTCTAACAATTAATTCATTACAGAGAAAGCCACTTTTGAATATTCCATGGTTAAACTTTTTATTCAAATAATTAGATTTATGATAACTTGACATCTTAGGTTTCACTGTAGCTGCTGACTGCATACTATTTTTTAATTGTTTATATGCATTGCATGGACTAGTATTCCTGTTTGATTCCAAAATCTGTTCTTTTGATGTTTCATCCCAATGTTCACATTCATACTGATATTCCATTTGTTTATCATCAGCAATATCTTCATATGAATCATAATTCGTACTTTCTTGTAAATCATTAGATGTCACAAATAAAAGAGAAAAGATATCTTCTAAAATTTCAACACGAAATGAAAGTGGAAAAATCTGATCTAATTCAGTTTTTGTTTTTTGTAATCTTTCAGTTATAAAACAAGAATAGGCAGCCTGCATACCATATTTAGAAACAAAATCTTTAATGGATAACTCATTAATATTTGTTTCCTGAGGAGAAGTTTCAGTTTGAATATTTTCACTTAATTTTGGTATCTCATCTTCACAAAAATGAGTAATACTAAGTCTTTTATTTGATGATTTGGAGCATAATTGTTCAAGTTCACAACATGTTACAATAGCATCCATAATATGCATAATTACTAGATAACCATGAAATACCATGCTGTTACTTGATACCATTAAATCACCAGCATGCTCCTTATTACAGTCATAATCTGTTAAAAAAATAAATAAAAGTTAATAAATTTAAAATTTATTAATTTATATTGAAATGTTATGTAACTATAATTTAATTTTACAGTATATAAAAAAAACAATAACTGCTACTAATAATATATTCAATACATAATTATAAAAATTTAGTTTGATTGTTCAAATTCAATTTAAAATAATTAGTGTGGCTATATTAGATTTCATAATTATCCTACTATTATATAAACAATTATATTTATATACAGAATTCTCTGGTTTATATGAAATCTTAGACATCCAATGAAATGGTTGTTATTTTTAGACAGACATTCTCTCTGAACAAAATAAGATATAAATGAAGAAATTTGGCTGAAATTTTCAAAAATTATTTATAAAAAAACAAGAGTTATATAACTTTTGTTTGAATGAAGTTACATCATATAATTATTAAAAAATTACATAAATTTAATGATATATTGTCATTTTTATTAATATTTCATATTTACTAACTTATTATTAGATCATTTGTATAATTTTTAGTAATATTTTTTATAAGTTTTTTAATTTATATCAAAAAAAATCTTAACATAAACAAAAATGGTCTCATCTCATACATAAACAGCTATAATATTTTTTATGTTGCTCTAATTGGATTGCAGATGGTTTATTGTAGCAACTCATCCTATATCAGACATCATGGGGTAAAGTAGGCTTCACTGCAATTCAACTTGCCACTCACTTCCAATTCCTGGGAAGTGAGTGGCTGCTGCAAAGCAATAAAAGTGCCACTCTCACTTAAATAGACGTATAGTGTTTACATTTCATTTTTTGCAATTTTTTTTCACTAAATTTTGATGAAAATGAAAAAAAAAAAAATGAATGATCAAGATATATTTTTGTTTATTTTAATGGAATTAACTAATATTTCTCTATTATCTATAATATTTTTTCAGTTTTAAGCATTTTATAGCTTACTATATGAAAAATTTGATTTTTATTTAAAATTTCAAAAATATTGTTTATCTCATCTTACAGTATTCAAATTAAAATGTTAGAACATTAATATACCTGCAAAATTATCGATATGGAAATGCAAACTATGGCTATGTGATACGAAACATCCTTTGGTTCTTGTAATAAATATTTCAACTGAGATGCGTTGGTCGTTAATAAGGCGATATCGAGCATTCCTTGAGCTATAGTCTTTTTGGTTGCATATAGATTGATATCCATCGGTTTGCATGTTTTCAGCATTGGTTCCTTTCAAATAAAACAATTCTAAATTAGGAACGATTAACAAGTCGTTCATTCACGCATTTTTTTAAATTTCTCATTAATGCCGACAATAGGAAAAATTTATGAATGAAAAAATCGAAAATAAACGAAACGAAATAGTCTTCTTCAAAGTAATTAAATACAGCAATTTTTAAAATTAATTAACAATTAAATTTCAATCAATTAATTCAAGTTATCACTAAAGAAAGAGGAAAAAAAGTAAACAAGTTACCTCCATTTCAGTTTTGAAGAGGGTTACATCAGTTGTTGCTTCATTGGATTCAGCCATTCTTGCCTTCCTTGGAAGTGGTTCCTCTACCTGATAATCTCTAAAAAAACGATCTGTTTTTGTTCTCTAGTCGATTCTATAGATTAGATTTCCTAAATCGAAAGAAGAAACGAATCATCCGTTGTTGTGACAACGGCAGAAGCAATATCTACCTGATGAGTATAAAACGGAAACTTACTTGTTAGTACAGTTTCACCGGTAGATGACGTTTATCCTATGTATTAATAATGGGAAAACCCTGACTCTTTTCATAATTTTTGTTACTTTTACAATAATTTTGTTTAAAATGAAGAAAATAAAAATGTAACGTGTATATTATCACTTCTCCAGAATCTGCATTATGCTATTTGTACATTATGTATTCGCATGCAGTTTTCTCCCTTCTTACTTAAGAGGACAGTTTATTCTAGCAGCGACCCACCGAATTCGATGAAATTTTCAAGACAGATACAGTAGATTGTTTGATTCATCTAACTGTAAACATGCCACCTACGTTTTAATAAATGAATTTAAATGTGGCTCTCGTAGAAATCAAGGTGATTGGATGAAAGGTGGGAACTTTTCATCATGAAAAGTCAGATATCTGCTAATACAACACTGGTATAATTAGTAATATAATCATATGTCATGATTCTAATGTTGTTATTAATGTTAAAACCGATTAGAAATTGTAGAATTTGTACACCACTAACTTATAAAATTTCGTCGGTAGATGGTGCAATGTGTCAACATTCATCATCAAGGAAAGCTAACTTCCCAGACTGGAGAATTTAGAATCATAATACATTTATTAAGTAAGTTATTACATTTTTGTCGATTGTTGTGTTTATCTAACACAAGTCTTTCTTGGTGTTGGGATTTTTTTTTCCGTCAGTGTATTAGACTACAAAATCAACAAGATGAGATAAAAAAAATCCAAATTCTATCAAACAATTCAATTATAAACAATGTTTATTTGCATGTAATTTTAAAAAATATCTTGGCAATTGAAAAAATTTTAGAACAAACATAAAGGATGCATTTTCAACAAATAAATACAAAAAAAAAAAGTAAAAATTTGCAAAAGCTGGATTAATAAAATCAGAATTAAAATTTTTAACCCCCTTTTTTAATTATTTTTTATCATTTTTTTTTATTCCACTTCCTTGACATTTAGACATGTCATTGGTAGTGAACAGATTTTAAAGGCTATATATTTTCATTTATTTAAATAAATAAGTCATTGTTTAATCATATACTATTAATTTTGTTGATATTTACTTAATTTTATTGTGGTCAAATTGCATTTCTGAGAATGGAACTTCTGGTTTTAATATTATGTCTACGGAAAATTGAATTCTAGGTTTACAAGTTCTTACTTAATAAGCTTGCTCCAGGAATAAGTTAGCTCATAAAAGAGAGAACTACCTGCATATATATAATTAATATTGTTTAGAAATATCATACCTTCTTCATGTGAATATTTTAAAAGGTTTAACACATCATCATGACTGATATTGCTTAAACCAACTGTTTTATGTAATATTCGTAATGGTGATTGCAGCAGCAACTGATTGAATATATTTCTTCTTTTATGAATAAATTCAGTTTGATCATAATTAGGATGCAATATCCTAAAAAATAATAATTTATCTTAAAATTTCAAATTTAAAATTAAAACAGTTTTATTTAGGTAATTTAAAAATAAAATATTTATTTTATTTAATTTTAATAATTTAAAGATATATCTTTTATTATATTAATATTTTAACAATATAAATTACTAGTAACTAGCATTGGCAATTTCTGGCACATTTTTTATGGGGAATATTAGTTTCTGGTTTGCAAGATTTTTTGATAGACCTGTAAACAAAATTGATAAAATTAAAACCTTTTGATGGGATGATGATGTCATAGTGACATTATACTTTAGAACTTTTGTGACATCATACACTGAGACATTCTGAGATATCATTCATTGCAACATCATATGTTGAAACTTTTGTGATGGCAGTCATTGCTACAACATAATAATATTACACACACTGATATTTTGTGATGTCAGCTATTGCTACTTCATATATCAGAACTGTTGTGACATATTGTTATACCATAATGACCAGAGCTCTAAATAACAGTCGCCAGCTCGCCATTGGCAACTAAGAAATTGCAGCTGGCGAGTATGATGAGATAATCTTGGAAATGCTCCCCACAATTTATTTTCATGATTTTTTCTGTATAGTCCGACTCTGACAAGAAAAATTCTATAGTACCTCTAGTTCACGAAAGAGGGAGCCACTTTGAGAGGGCTAAACCCATACATTAGGTTTATATATCTAATCTGTGGGCTAAACAATTCATTTAGGTAAATGGTAATAGCTGATGGGTGAAAATAAAGGTTGCATCATTTGGTGATTGACCAATCATATAGCTCAACCAGTTCTGATGTCATCAGGTGAACTTGCAGACTTTCTTATTAAAACCATTGATATATATCGTTGATTAAAACTCAAGCATATCATCAGAAAACTTTGGGCTATTCTATACAGATAAAGAAAAGGTCTTAGATGTTAACTAGACCAGTGGTCTCCAAACTTTTTTGACTGCGTACCCCTAAGACAGAAAAAATAAATGGCACGTATCCCCCAATTGATTGAACAGAAATTTTTCGTAATTATATCCTTTTCAAAGAAAGAAGAACTTTCAAGTCCAAATTCGATGATCGACGAGTCTTTTCAGTTAGGATTAACGATAAGTGATACAATGTAAAATGGATCGCAGTAGAGAATTTATTACCATTTTCCACTTGATATTTGAATTAAAACATAGTAATCAGATTAAAATATTTCAATTTTTACTTTATAAATGCTAAAATTAATTATAATTTGAAAATTTATTTTAAAAATTTCCTTCAGTTACAATTCTTTTAATTGTTGATACAGAAACACCAGTAGCTAGTGAAGTTTCGTTAAAAATGTCACTTCGAATAGATTTCTGCCTTCCAAAATACTTATATATGTTTAAAATAATATTTCTAGCTTGACTGTGCAATGTTTCTCCTCGCTTACAAACAACTATACTATCCGCCATTACTGCTAAATACTAAAGGACGGTGACATCATTCATTGTATTTATTTAATTTTAAGTTATTAGATTTAGTGTAGTATTTAATAGCACAACCACGAAATATGAAGTATTAATTTGACAATTTTTTAAAAGATAATAAACATTTCAAATTGTTACCAATGATAAAAGGTAAACTGCTATTGGATGAATGAAACAGAAACCACCTATTCTATTGGATGACTTGACCTTTGCAATCCATAAGCTCTTTACCATATAAGGCAGGTCATCTTTCTTTGAAAAGGGTATAGTATTTTAAAGAGGAACTAAGTCCTTATGTAATATCCAAAAAAGCTATTATTGCACATTATTTTTATTATAAACATATATACATATCTATTTTTCTTATTACAATTTAATGAGAACAGTGGGCTTGCATTTGTTTAATAATCTCTGAAAATGCTGATTTAATGTTATTTGACACTGCGATACGAAGGTCTGGTGCCAAGTTTAATTTATTTCGATATTTAGTTTTAATACCCATCACTGCAGAAAATGATACCTCACATAGGTAAGTAAAATCAAACGGTAAGAATGCATCAGCTGCTGTGTTAACTAAATCAGGATAATCAGATTTCAGTCCCATCCACCAATCGTGAAGAGATTTTTGTTTAAATTCATTTAGTAATGTTGTACTATATTTTATATCGATTAACTGCTCTTGAAATGATATCACGGCAGGTGTTCAATTTTCATTTTCAGTAAATGGTTATAAAATTCATTGAAATTCTTCTCCAGGAAGATCTGTGAATAGGTTACAAAAATATGTTTCTAAACTTCTTAAATGTGTAGATATTAGACGTTTTTGTTTGTTCCACAGTCACGTTATTTCATCAACAAAATCAAATAAGGATAGAAACATTTCAAAATACCCATTTTCAAATTTCTCCTTCCACAGCACCATTTTCATTCGTACCCAGATATCGTCTTGCGTATCCCCTGGGGTACGCGTACCTAACTTTGGAGACCACTGAACTAGACAATACATTAATTAATTCATGATGTAAAGCCTGTGAACCAATGAAATGTGAAAAATAAACATGTGTTGTGTGGACTTGAGATTTGTTTGAAAGAAAACTGCTTTTACTTGTGGAGTATTATATTCTGTTATTTGATTAAAATAAAACTGAAATAGTTTAAATCTGGAATATCTTATTAGGAAAAGTAAAATCCACTTGGATAATGCTTTTAACAATTTGGCATTTTATATACATTTTACCTGAAGTTTATCAAAGGGTTTATACTCTTCGTATTTAACCCTTTCAACTGACCGACAAAGATGATCTTCAAAGTTCTATATTTGTTATTATTCAGTGTGGAAAAGTAATCTTCAAAATTCTATATTTGATTTATTATTATTCAATGTTGAAAAATGAATACGAATGTAATATAATTAATGGATGTTTTACATACAAACAATAAAAAATTTAAATATTTGAGAAATTCTACCAAGCTTCGGAACAGATATATCGTCGTAAGCGAAAAATTAAGTAACTTCGTAAAGATACGTTGTAACTTATTTAAATTGATTGCATTCGATTCAGAATGCTAAGATACATCTAAAATCGTTTAAAATATCTGATTATCTATAAAAGTTTTGCAGAAAATCGTAAAGAAACATGGTTTCGAACCCCAACTTTGAAGCCCCGTAACTTGAGAATGGGGCTTTTTCCCCTCATGGGACCTTCACCAATGAACTCAGGAACCTTTAATTAGAGGGTAAGATAAAAGGGGGGTCGAAATTCTGCTGGGATTTTTAATACTGTCATACCCCATTGAGATTTGCAAGGTGCATTTTTATTGTCACTTGTTAACGCAGGTAATTTTCAGAAAGTTATCGAATAGCCGAAAACGTTTTCTAAATAAATTAGTTTTTAATCTCCTACGTTTATGCTTCAATTGATTTCAAGAATTTTCGGAAAGATAAAAGAAGAAGAAAAAAGATCATTTGCCATTCGCGTTGTTTCATGCTGATTATGTGTGGTTGTGGAGAATTTTTTGAACTTCTGAAATATTTTAGCAAATGGTCTAGTAGCTATTTATTGAAATGATAGGTATTTATTTCGCTGCCTGAAATTAATGTTTGAATCTATATGTGACGTGATACTTTCGACGTGGTCATTGTGAAATGCACAACTCGCATAACACATGGTACTTCCCCAATCATGTTGTGAAAAATATATTTGCTGATAAATTTATGCAAGTGATTTTTTTGTTTTTTGGGGGAAGGAGAGGGGGTTGGCGATCAGAATTTTTTTTTGGCTACTGGATTTTCGAAATTATTTCAAGCACTGATAATGACATAACAATATGATATTTTGATGATGATATGGGATATCATCCATTTTATGTTGTACATTGGAACTTTCTTGATTGTCATTAATCAATCAAGAAAGCAAATGTCTATTGCATCATAACGACACCACACACTATGATGTCATTCATTATTATGTCATAATCACATCGTGTGTGTGAGACCTTGACATCATTCCAACTTCACACTTTCCAACATAACAGCAATTTGAATAATATTCTGAAGGATTTAAACACATATTTTAAATTACAATTCCAAAATGCCTTATCCCTGGAATATTTTTTGATCCATATGTTACTGTGGGATCAGAAAAAGGTGCCCTGCTTGATCTCAACAGATCAAATAGTGTGAGATTCTATGCAGAACAGACAGACAGAAAGAATGATCCTAATATGTCTCACCCCTTGGGACATTTTAATCTGAAATATATTATCATGGAGTCAGAGGAAGTTTACCAGCAAAATTTGATCCTAATAGATCAAATGGTGTGTAGAAGCATATGCAAAACTATACAGAGACAGACAGACAAGCATTGCATTTTATATATACATATACAGTAGAAGCCGCTTATTGCAATCGTGGATATTGTTATCAAAATTTATGATCCCGAATCATCCATATTAAAATGCATTATGAAAACTCCATTTACAGTAATCAGAATTTCGGTTATTGTCATCAAAATTGATACACTGCTATAAAATACCGTATTCAAAACTAAAAAAATACTGCAGATAATACTAAAATATTGGTTAAATCTATTAAAATAAACAACATTATTTGTTAATCGTTCATTTATTGTTTCGTTTTCACCGAAATTTATGCAAAAAATGAGAAAATATGAAGATAAAACACTTGTTCTCCATTTAAAATAATGCAGATTCTACTTAAGTGGAAAAATATGATTTGTGTACGTTTTTTAATTAATAAATATTAGATCGATGTAAGTTTTTGATTTAATAAGTTTATACAGACAAATATGACTGCTTTTCAAAATGCGGTACCTTTAGGTGGTTTCACTGCACGTCTCGCCTTTACGAATGGCGCGTTACTGTTGCCAGATCTGGTAATTTTTAGTTTTTTTTTTATGACGAAATATATAATTTAAAATTGCTGTTATAGTGATTTAGCAGCTTTATTGAAAAAAATAAAAACTTATTTTTGATATAATAATTTTCTTACTATTGCTCCAATACTTCGTGATTTTCCGTAAACTGGAATTGGCAACATTAACTATAAGTATAAATCATTTCACTTCACTTTTTGGCTTAATTGATTACATAAAATAAAGTTCAACAAGTGTTCTTCGGTCCGTTATAGAGCTATTATTATTATTATTATTATTAGCGTTATCTTTTAATCTAATTTCATTTTTTTTTTTCATTTTATATAGCCCCGCATCTATCATTTTCCTGTATCTATAGTTCTTCAGGAGTTCTGACGAAAATACTGAATTGAGGTTACACTATATATAATAGTTTAAGTACAGTATATGCTGTTTAATAATAAAAAAAAATCAAAAACTGTACTTTTTTGACATGCACTGCTTAATGTTATCAGTCGGCTATTGTTATCAAAATAGATCGGTCCCAAAGTGATTCTATTAAGCGGCTTCTACTGTATATAAATAGATAAAATTCATTAAAATTTTATTCTAATTTTTAATTTTCATGTAAGTTTTCTTGTAATAATTACCTTAATTTTTCTATGCACCAATCTGTAATTTGCAAATTATACTGGAGTTTTCTAAACAATTCTAAAAACAGTTCATCAACATATCCATCCTAAAATAAAAAAAAAGAAATGAAATTTTTTCAAATAATATTAATTATTTAATAATATGAACAGAGAGCTAGTGCTTGACAGGAAAATAATTTAATATGCAAACCAATAACATTTTTGATTTTTAATCAGACTATTATGTATAAACTTCATGTTCATGCCAAGTGTTTGCTATTTATTTATTCAGTTCAAAAACATAAGATGGATACAATCAATATACTAATTTAAAATTAATGATGAAATATCAATATAACAATATTTAAAATTGAGATCTAATAAAGCAACTATGATTCTCAGTCATTTTGTTAAATAATAGTAGTATGACAGTTTATATTGTAATTACCTTTGGTATTTTATAAGAATACATACATCTAATTCTTGTCTCATGTGCTCACCACTTATGTTTTCTTAGAGATAAATGTTTGAATATATTCCATTTCTTAGGGATATATGAAAATTTTCATAGCTAATGAGATTTTCTCTGTATTGGAAAAATTAAAAATTTCAACTACGAGGTAAATTGCAAAATCAGATATGAATTCACATGATTTCCATAAAATTTCAGATTCAGATCTCCATAAAATTTGAATATGTGTTAGTTTCTGCACAAAATTCTCAAAATGGAGCCATAATTGTAAGAGCATGAACCTATATGATACATGATCAGAATCTGAAAAAAATATTAAACAAAACAAAGAATAATAATTGATATCATTGCTTTATTCTTTTATAGTCATGAGGTAATATCTTTAGTCAATGACTCATTATGCACACGTTTACACACATTTTTGTCACTTTCTTAATTCTTTGTCTTGCTCTTTGAAAGGTTACTAGTTTTATTATGTTTTAACATAAGATGGCTAATAGTAGCCAGAATGAGAGTCGGGAGCAGGTTTGACAAAGGGAATAATGCTAACGAAGAATATGCTATAACAGATTTGGATGACAGCACATGACCTCAAGTGTAATAAATAAATCCCATCTATATATGTGGGATCATTTTCTGGAATGCTCTGCATTGAAATACATGTTAAAAATTTCTCTTTTTATGCATTTTCATTCTACATGATCATTTTCAGGAACCATCTACTGGATATGTATAAGAATATGAGTATATTTACATTCTCTGAAAAATTTTTCATTCCAATATTTTGCTTTTATAACTCAATGTTTTCATTCAAAAGTAAACAAATATGGCATCACTCCAATTTTAGAATTGCTTAAAATGTTTATCTATTAAGCCATTTATTATATATGCTCTTAATGACTGTTATTTTTTCAGATGTGCCACATAAACTTTGGTAAATGTACAGCATATTATTTAATAAAACTATTCCACTCTAATAACACAGTTAAATAAAAAATAGAATTAAACTTGTGTGCCACAGAAAAATTAACTTGTTGCCAATTTATACCTTAAGAAGAAAGCTCTTACAGATTTCATAAATACAGTTTGATTTATATATTTCATTATAAAAATTAAAATAAAATTAAAACTGTCTTGCTCTGTACTAGTCACAATCAGTAATGGCACATGTCACCCACAAGTAGTCTGTATGCCACATATGGAACATATGCTGCATTTGGCCATAAGTGTTATATATAGGGTGTTCCTAAAAGGTCTGGCCAAATTTAAATCACAGATGTTACTCATCAAAACAAAGCAAAAAATCCATATAAATATTGGTCCAGAAAAACTTAATAAGCTTATTAAGTTTTTCTGGACCAATAAAAGCATACAACTTAATAAGCTTATTAGTCTCACAATAGTTATATTAAATTGTGTTTTGTAAACAATTATAACAAAATGAACTATACTTTAATCACAACACTGTGCAAGCTACTGGGATAGATTGTGAATAGTTGGAAATATCTCATGATTTTGCTCTTTTTTGTAGAGGTTACATATATAATATGTTATGCTTTTATACTGTATTATCTCAAAAAGGAAACTTTTTGGACCCAAGTTTATGTGGATTTATTTTTTATTTTGATGAGTATCATTTGTGATTTAAATTTGAATAGCCTTTTTAAGAATACTCTGTATAATGTATTCGAATATTATGTGTATTTATTTTTATGAATTCATTTTGCTGATTCTATTGATCAAATTAAAAATTTTAATTTTTAACCAATTAGTTATTCTAATATTTCAATTGTACTCTAAAATTTAATAATTATGCAATTATTTTTGACGAAAGAATATGAAACAGCACTAAATTGCAGTAGAAAATTTATTAAACTAAGTTTCCGCTAGTACTTTCGGTTAACAACCATTCATCAGGCGGAGTTCTGATACAAAGAATAAATAAAAGAATGCTGGTTGCTATGGCAACTTTTGAAATTTCTGTTAATACAAAATTTATACAAAGTTTGAAAAACAGAACAAGTTTAAAACGGGCTATGTGAGAATGACCATTTTGTAGCCTGTTTTTAAGCATTCTCTATCTATCCATTTTGAGTTCTGCTGGCTCTGCTCCATTGACTATTTTGTAGCCCGTTTTTAAGCATTCTCTATCTATCCATTTTGAGTTCTGCGGAAACTTAGTTTAATAAAGTTTCTACTGCAATTTAGTGCTGTTTCATATTCTTTCGTGAAAATATTAGTTAAGCAGTATTTTGGACATTTTTAAAAAAAATTATTTTTGATTTAAACTATTATGAAAGTTTAAAGAAAACTCAGTAATTTCATATAACTTATATAAATATGAGTAATATAAAGAAATTAGTGATTAGAGGATATTCAAAAGCATAATTTTAGTCATTTTAGACCTCCACTCCCCATATATATGCAATGATAAAAAATTTACATAAAATACATTACATACTTTTTAAATTACATAAGATTTTATTTCTGTATCTGCTTTCTCTGTCATTTAAAAATAAAGATATATACAGGGTGTTCCTAAAGTCCACCGACAAACTTTCAGGGCAGGTTGTACTTATGAAAATAAATAAAAAATGTTTAATGAACATATGATCTAAATGGAACCGTTTTCAAGTTATAACTCTTTAAATCTAGCCAATCACCATCGCGTACACAAAACATTATGACATGTCGCATTTCCGAAATGCGTCGCTCGCCTTCTTACTGCCCAGTAGTAAGTAGGAGAGCAACGCAATGCGACCCTCTTGGCAACGCGACGTGTCGTGATACTTTGTGTACTCGATGGTGATTGGCTAGCTTTAAAGGTTATAACTTGAAAACAGTGCAATTCAGACCATATATTCATTAAACATTTTTTATTTATTTTCATAAGTAGAACCTGCCCTGAAAATTTATCAGTGGACTTTAGAAACACCCTGTATAATATTTTATATATCTGTAATTATTAATATTTAGGGTTTTTAATATTAAAAAGCAGCAAAAATTATATAACAGTTTCATACTATAATGCATGTACAATATATTATCAAATAGTTCAATTGTGTGAATTAAATTTTAAAACTGAATTTTTAACATCTTATATAAGAACTGAAACTACCATCCCTCACATGAAAAAAATTGAAAGATTTTCTTTTCCCTTATCCTCATGAAATGCTTACATAATATTTGAGTCTTCTTACAAGATATATATATATAAGCTAAAACAGTGTTTCCCAAACTATGTCCCATGGAACACTGGTGTTCCGGGGGTGGTCAATAAGTGTTCCGCAAAAAATTATGAAAATTAATATAAAATTCATGATGATTTTAAATGCTGTTCCAAGTTGAAACTGGAGTCGCTAATATATTTTACTACTTTCATGTGTTTTATTTTACATAATTGCAATTTGATAATAAATGTTTATTTTGTTTTCTTAACTTTTATACTTAGCCAAGGTGTTCCATAAAAATTTCAGGATTTGTGAAGTGTGCCATCAAAGAAAACGTTTGGGAAACGCTGAGCTAAACTATATATTTAATCTTTTTTATTTTTAGTGATATAGATCATTGAGGAGGTATAATCCTTATTTTTAACATATTACTTATTAAAAATAAGAATTAAATAATAATTTTCTAAACAGTTCTCACACTGCTACAAAATCTAAACTAAAATTTTATTTAAATATATAATATATAATATCTAACTTAATGCTAGTATGTAGTTTTTCAAAATAAGAAAAATGTTCAGATTACAATGATAAATAAAACAAACTTACTGATTTCCAAGTTTTAATTATATCAAGAATATGATTTGCTGATATATCGGATGTACAATTCTGCCAAGTAATTATTAAAATAAATGGCTGTAACCTATTTAGAGCTGAATTTCTTAAAAGACTCCAAGCTTTATCCATATTTCCATCAAGTAAAAGTTTTGAAGCATTTGTCTACTTAAAAAGAAAAAAGTTAAGAATTTTAAAATTTTAATAAGATTATTTTTACAAATCTTACCATTAATGAATCCAAGAAGTGAACTTTTTGTTTAATGCAATGCAGAAACATTTCACGAAAAAAATAACTATCTGCCATATTAAATAGTTTATCACTTGAAATATAATTAAAAGTACTTCTATTAAAGAAAATGTCATCTTGTTCACAGAACATTTGCAATAAAAAAGGAGATTGTTTACATATTAATGCACTATATACATCATTTATATTTATAATATCACCTGTACAAATTTCAGCTAATTCATATAACAACTCTCTTAATTTTTCTCTCTCTATTTCTTCTTCAATATTAGGAAATAAATGAATGATACACAATGTTTTTTCTACAAGCTTCTTTTTTTTATGATCATTTTCTAATGAAGGTGAAGTTAAAAATTTTTTCAACTGTTTAATACAATGCAATAAGCTTTGAAAATATATCATGTAAATCTGTACATTTGTAACTTTGTGCAAATTATCAATAATAATTAATTCTTGTAAAATACAATCAATTTGATGTGGATTTTCTAAGAACAAATTCTTCAGGACAATAAGACCATCTTTCGAAAAACTAGCAACAACTATAGTTTCTGATGGATTAATATTTTCTTCATACCAGTTACATAATTCCTAAAAAATAAAAATTTTATTAATAAAAAAATATTAAAAATAAATTTGGTATATAAAATATAAAATAATAATAATAATAATAATAATAATATGATAGAAAAAATAAAAATAAATAGAAGTATGTTATGCAAAATATAAACTGAAATAAATATTTTTTACAGACAAGAAATTTATTTTGAATAAATTATTAATAAGGATGTGGCAAAAATGGAGATTTACAAAAATTCATATTAATGTTTTTTTAAAAAAGATAAGTCATAAAATATATATTTTCAAAAGTTAGTAAACAAGAAAATTGAAAAATTTAATTGCAATATCTCCAAAGTTGAAAGAAATAAAATAATGAAGAAACAGAGTAATGAAAGCCAAAATTAAAAAAATAAGCTGTGAAAAAGGTATATATTTACAACGAAATTTATGAAATGCTCGAAAATAATCTGAGACATATTTTCAATATTTAATAAAATTATTGTAAAGTTAAAAAATCAAATGTAATATTGTTAAATACGTGATTGAAAATCAATTTGCATTGTATTGATAAATGTAAAATGTAAAAATATTTCCTCTAAGATGAAAAGATAATTGAAACAACTATCCTTTTATTATTTGCAGATTTTTAATTGTCATTAAATAATATACAGTATGTATTGATAAATGTAAAATGTAAAAATATTTCCTCTAAGATGAAAAGATAATTGAAACAATTATTCTTTTACTATTTGCAGATTTTTAATTGTCATTAAATAATATACAGTCTTTTTTATTTAATTTTTTTATAGGATAAAGTCGTCTAAGAGTTCGCACTTCAATTTTCTTACAGTTGGAAATGCTGTTGTTCCTTGTGTTGTATATGTGTAAAAAATGGATAAACAAGTCACTCTTATAAATTGTGTGTTTATGAAGATGTAACAGATAAAAATACTTTTTAATGTCTTGATATAGTCTAATTTTCTTGTTGTTTTATATAACTCATGAACTAAAAATCAATACCTTAATTATTTTGTTCGAAAGCATAGCTCGAAATAGCTCTTCAATAAATCAAACTTTTCAATAAATCAGACTTCAATAAATCAAACTTTTTGTATTTAGATATATAATAAGATTTGGAAAGAGCAACTCCTCTACATCCACTTACCGATATACTAGTTTGTAAAAAACAAGTTTCATTTTAGAATGACTTCAAAATATATTAGAAAATCCAACAGGAAAATTATTTTTATTGAACAGATAATAAACCAGAAAGCAATTACAGAAGACTAGATACAATATAATAAGTGTCAGAGTTGATGGCATGGGCAGTATTCTTCGTTTGATGCTGTATTGAATTGAAGTATGACTTTTGTTAACCCTTTAAAGCTAGCCAATCACCCATCGAGTACACAAAAAGTCACGACGCGTCGCTCTCCTATTGACTGTCGGGTTAGAAAGAAGGCGAGTGACGCAATGCGACGCTTCTTGGCAACGCGACGCATCGTGACGCTTTGTGTACTCGATGATGGTCGGCTAGCTTTAAACGGTTAAATGCCTACTTTTAGGAGTATCTGTATCTAAGAGTGTACATTTGGCATGCTTTTTTTTCTTTTTTGTATATTTTGATAACAATAATAATGCCTCTATAATTTTGTAAACATGCAACTAATAGAATAATAATAGGTATTTTGTTTCTCTACTGAAAATATCCGTTTTATTTCTTTTAGGCGACTTTATTGTCTTAATACTTCCCATGAAAAATACAAATTAGCTATCTAATAGAGGCAGACAAAGTAATTTTTTATAGACATGATATCTTTAATTGTTTTATATCATATTTTATTATTCTGGAAATAAAAGTATAGACGTCTCACTATTTTTTGTTTAATTTTTGAACACAGATATTATGCCAAACAGTGAAGTGATCCATTTTTCCTCTATAACATAGTATATACTTAACTAAAGTATAGACGTCTCACTATTTTTTGTTTAATTTTTGAACACAGATATTATGCCAAACCGTGAAGTGATCCATTTTTCCTCTATAACATAGTATATACTTAAATAAAACTTTCCTTATGGATAGAGGACGACTGAAGGATCTCGTATTTTTCGATAATTCCACACTTTTAGTAGAATTCTTTACTTTTATCTTATACTTTTCTGATTTTCACTGTTATTATTCAAAGACTTAAACCAGTGAGTATGCCCTCTTAACTCTTTTAATAAATGTCAATATACGGAAAACAAAATGAATGGTGTACAACACTTAATACTTTTACTGCTCTTAGGAGATAGCTTATTTTTACTTTCATTTTTTTCTAATATATGAAATTTAAATAAATATCGACACTTTAGATGTGCTTATCCTTTTAAACTTTTTAAAGTCGAAAGATCAAATCAAACTCTATACGTCTAGTCGCGAATTGTATCTGAGTAACCCTGCACATTCAATACTGCAGTAGTTACTTGAAAAAGGAGTATGAATTTTAATTTAAAATTAAAATCCAAGTGTTTACATAATTTAGAATTACGTATTAAGTTTTATTGCATTATATGTAATTTTATCAAAACTAATTTTAAGATTCCAAATTTCTTATGAAAAGCATAAGAAATTTGAAATTTTATTTTTAAAAATAGGTTTACTTTTTCATGCGAAAAACATTTCAAAAAAAACATTTAAAAAAATTTTAAAATATTTAGTTTATCAGGTGTAAAGTTTTTTTGGTGGTCGCACAAAAAAAGTGCTGCGAGCTGATGTTAATCACACCTGCTTTAGATAGTTTTACCGTTTCAACAGAGAAAAAGAAATTGCAGGGAAGAAGTGGTACTATAAATTTATGAAAGATAATCCTTGCTTATCCTTACGTACTCCAGAAGCAACATCAATGGCCAGGGCTAAAGCTTTCAATAAAGAATTAGTTTATAAATTCTTTGATAAATATGAATCAATATTAGATAAATATAGTTTCAGTGCAAACCAGATTTATAATGTTGATGAAACAGGATTATCCACTGTACACAAACCATCTAAAATAATTGCTGAAAAAGGCAAACATCAAGTTGGGGCAATTACAAGTGGTGAAAGAGGTGTGACCACTACATGTGTATGTTGTATGAATGCGGCAGGCGAATTCGTGCCGCCTATGGTAATATTTAAACGTGCACGGATGAACGATTGCTTAAAAAAAGGAGCACCACTAGGAACGGTGTTCGGCTGTTCTAAAAACGGATGGATAACATCAGAGCTTTTTGTTGGATGGTTAAAGCATTTCATCAAATACATTAAGTTGG
Source organism: Olivierus martensii (assembly GCA_000484575.1). Taxonomy (NCBI): domain Eukaryota; kingdom Metazoa; phylum Arthropoda; class Arachnida; order Scorpiones; family Buthidae; genus Olivierus; species Olivierus martensii. The sequence continues at coordinate 28,561 of AYEL01075099.1, read as the reverse complement.
AAAAAGTAATGAAAAGAAATTACTACTTCTTTTGGATGGCACTCCACGCATACAAAAAATATCGAAGCTATCGACCTAGCGTGTGAATTTTATACTTAATTTAATATAAATTTATTTTGAATTATATAAAATTATTTTAATTGTGCTTTTAAAAATAAATTATAAAAATAATTTTTTTTCATGTTTTTCATTATATTATTTCCGGCTAAATGGTAGATTACCTGCTAATGGTAGACATTTTGCGTCGCATACGGATGCGGTGTCGCCTATATAATAAGTATTTGTAATGAATATATACAGGCGAACCCTAAAACACGATGCAGAGATCAACTATCATGAATCTTTGGTTTAAAAATTCATATTAGCCATTCTATATTCGTTAAAAATACTGTTATAAAGACGATGCCGCGCTACCTAAAGCGACGCGACACTTCTACCATTTTGCCTTATTCCCTACTTAATAGCTCGTTTTTAAATATGAAAATGAGAAAAAATTTAACAACTGTATTTTAAAAACTTTCATTTGATTCAGAGTAACAATTTGAATAATGCTTTCCTAGAAAGCAATACTTAAAAAACTTTATATACATCAATACAATTTACTAGATATTATTGTATCCACACATGCAATAAGGTTTGGAAAGAGATCCTCTATATGCAGCACAAGTCGAATTTTCAAAAGCAAATCTTTGACTTGTGCTGCATGTAGATCATTGTAGTACAAGTCGGTTAGAGATAATAAATAGAGTGATTCCCTAAAAGTATGCATAAGTTCTTTGTTTTCATCTGCGTATTATTTGGAGCAACATGTTATTCTATTATGAGATGAATAACATGTTTTGAATTCTACATCCACTTGACGATATACTAGTTTGTAAAGTCCAAATTTCATTTCAGAATGGCCTCAAAATATATCAGAAAATTCAACAGGAAACTGAAATTATTGAACAGGTGTTCAAACAAACAAGAAAGCAATTACAGAATATTAAATGCTTGGTTATGAAGGATGATAATATATCAAACAAATTAGAGAAAGAATTAATTGCATAATTTTCGAATATGTCCACTGTTTTGGATTCTGGTAACATAATTGCAATTTGATAGTCCGTTGTCGATTCACATCACATCCATTTGGTAATCAAAAAATTTTGAACGTCTGCCATTTTTAAGTGGTAAAAATGATGGTGTCGAGGTTACCTTTATTGTCAGAATATATTTTACAGAATGTCATAAAAACTTAATAATAAATTCAAAAATTATTGATGGAGAAAACATAGCAGTAATGACCTGATATGCCTCCTTTTCATTAGAAAAGGAGGCTAAAATGATAAAATTTAATAATTTTATCATTTAAAATTATTTTAAATCATCTTTCAATCTTTTATCATCATTTTATGATATTTTCTTCGTATTTTATATTTATTATTTTAAAAACTAATTTTGTTTAAATTATTCATATGCTCAGATATCATGTAGCTTACTCATCAAAATATGTTTAGTGCAAGTTAAAGATTAGAAATGCAACAAAGTTTGATTTATTTTAACGAATAAGCATATTCTAATATTTTATATACTTGTAAAATGGAAATCAGTTTTACAGAACGTGTAAATCATAATTAGAATTGAAATAAGAACTTTTATAATTCTTCAGACTGAATATAAACTTTAAATATGCAAAGTAAACATAATATATTTTCTTGTATTTTTAATTTAATTTGCTTTTTAAATAATCTCGAACATAGATATTTATTATTCCTTATTGAATAAATTAAACATATATGACACATATAGCACAAAAATGTAACAAATACTGTATATGAACTAAGAGAGAATTTCAAATTATTTCTTTTTTTTTTTTCATTACCGTTTTAAATAATAAAGTACATCAGAAATCTATTGTAGTATCACAATAAAAAGGAAAGAAAAAAATTTATAGTTTAATGCCTGAAATCGCAAAACAAAACTGTTCACATTATATATTTGACAATAATTTTATTAATCTTTATCAGTTCACGATTAACCATTCACTGAAAATGTTGTTTTCGATGAACTAGGTAATCAATGAGAAGATAAATCCAAGAAATTTGTTTTCTTCGCATTTAAAGAATCAGAACAAGTAACAAATAAATTGGGGAAAACGAAGCTTGCTACTAATTGTCAATCCAACGAAGAAAGAATAAGAAATTAGATGAAAACATTGCTATTAATAGTTACCGATAAAGAAATTGCAAATGCGCTTCTTTCATTAAATTAATTGATTACCTACGCAAATAGAATGCAATAAATTGGATTTTACAAATTGTAACATTTTAAATTAAATTTATAAAATTTGGTTTTACTACATTTGTTAAAAAGCATTTTCGTGCATTAGTAACATTGGTGACTGATAAAATTTTTATAATTATTATTAACGCAAAATCGATAAAATCACTAACATCAATCAATGATAGAATCTCATGTGGGTAAGAACCAGAATACCGTCCCTAGTTTCTAAAAGGAAACTAAATTAATGAACTGTTGCAACAGTCGTCTCTGGAGGCTTATTCTCATGACATCACATAGAAAGGATGTTGCTTCTGTGTGTTCACATTTGTCTCTATGAACGTGCGATGAAACTTCATACGAGCATAAAGGAAATCTACCTTGACATAAATCATTCAAACCGTGACAAGATCATATGCGAAGACGAGTATCTGAATCTGTTTCCAAAGTGATAGAAATATTTAATGATAAATGAAAATGAATAGTCGACAGATGATTTAATAAGCTTTAATTTAATATGTTTATGTATCACTTTTAAATCTTACTGTTAAAAATCTCGATATACGTAATATATTTAATCTTATTTATACAGGGTGAAGAAAAACTTCGTCGTAATATTTTGTGTATTGATAGGGGACCTCGAAATAAGTCGAAAATGCCTAATGGTCTAAATGGCACCGTTTTCGAGTTATAACGCTTTAAAGGTAACCAATCACTATCGAGTACGCAAAGCGTCACGATGCGTCGCGTTGCCAAGAAGCGTCGATCACCTTCTTACTACTCGGTAGTAAGTAGGAGAGTGACGCAATGCGATGCATCTTGGCAACGCGACGCGTTTGATGCTTTGTGTACTTGATGGTATGCATTAATTACTCTTTCTTCATAATGAACAGCTCGAAATGATCTGCATTGATTTTCAAAATACGTGTGTTAATTTTATTTGGTTCCCTCATTGGCCAATCTAAAATTTCTATAGATATACTATGGCATAAATAAAATGGATGCCATGGTGATATTGACGCTGGCTTAAGCTACGTTCAGACGGTGTTTCTCTTCATTCATCGTTGTATGCAGAATGACGCATGCCTCAAGGCGCAACAGCTGCATAAGGCATGCAGCTCGCCCCTTCTTGTTCACACGTGGAGGACAATGGATGCCATGGTGATATTGACGCTGGCTTAAGCTACGTTCAGACGGTGTTTCTCTTCGTGCAACGTTGTATGCAGAATGACGCATGCCTCAAGACGCAACAGCTGCATAAGGCATGCAGCTCGCCCCTTCTTGTTCTCACGTGGAGGACATATTGCAGACAATGTTTTAAAGCTACGTTTAGACGGTGCCTCTCTGCATGCAATGTTGTATGCAGAAAGACGCATGCCTCAAGGCGCAACAGCCGCATGAGGCATGCAACTTGCCCTTTCGTGTTCACACGTGGAGGACATATTGCAGAGACAATGCCGACACGAAGAGAGTTGTATGCTGCCGCTTTAGCGGCAACTACTGTTATCATTTCAAATGATAGAAGAAAAAGGAAGTATTGGATTCGAAAATATTTCGATCGACGCTCTAATAATAATAGTATTTTGAACCAAGTCAGGATAGATAGTTCGAATCTTTTCAAAAATTTTACTAGAATGTCGCCGACTGAGTTTGAAGAACTGTTGCAGATGATTGGTCCGAATATAAAGAAGTGTTGGACTCGAAAATATTTCGATCGACGCGCTAATAACATTAGTATTTTGAACCGAGTCAGGATAGATAGTTCCAGTCTTTTCAAAAATTTTACTAGAATGTCTCCGATTGAGTTTGAAGAACTGCTGCAGATGATTGGTCCGAATATAAAAAAATGGATTCAAACATGAGAGAATCTGTGCCAATAAGCACCCGGCTGGCTGTAACTTTACGTTTTTTGGCCACAGGTGATTCTTATCACAGTCTGATGTACACTTTCAAGATATCGGTGCCCTCATTTCAAATATCGTTCCTGAAGTGTGTCAAGCTATTATCAAGTCATTAAAGGAATACGTGAAAGTAAGTAAAGACATTTTTATTTTAGCATATTAATTTTATTTATGACAAAAAGTACAATAATTATCGATTACATCGTCGCCGAACGGGAATAAATTCTGATAATCAAGCAGTATAGAAGTTTGAGGAGTTTTAAATTTCTTAGGGGAGATAGAAATAGGTGTGCTTATTTTAGATAATTATTGATCATTATTCTAGAACAGTGGTCGAACTTGAGTCTGATTGTTTACAACTGGATTCTATGTTCATTTCTAAGTCAAAAAGGACATTATTAATACGGTGCTGACCTATAGCCTGTAAGCGTGGGTCGTTGAGGCGTCTTAATCTACTAGCTACATATTCGCCGAAAATCGAAAAGTAATCTTCTGTCTCTAATTTATTTATTTTAGATAATTATTGATCCATTATTCTAGAACAGTGGTTCTGAACCAGAGGGTAATTTCCCCTGAGGGAATTTTAGTCATTCGAAATCGAACCTAAGTCTGATTGTTTCGAACTAGATTCGATGCTTGGATATGACGCTCTTTTAGCGTGTAAACTAGATGGTTCAATTTCTAGATGGTTCAATAAAGTTCATATCTAGGCCAAAAAGAACATTATTAATATGGTGCTGACCTATAGCCTGTAAGCATGGGTCGTTGAGGCGTCTTAATTTACTAGCTTCATATTCGTCGAAAATCGAAAAGTGATCTTCTTTCTCTAATTTATTACGTACTGTTTTCAATAAAGCATGTGCTTCATCAACAGCTTCATTTGATTGTTTTTTTTTGTGATATTACTGGATCTTCAAAACTACTTGATTCTGTTGCATCGCTGACTATCGTTTCATCACACTCCTGTATTTTGTCCTACAAATAAAAATTTTGTAAATAATGGAGGAAATAATTTTGATCTTAAAATTATTATATTAACTAAATAAATTATATTTTTATCAGAAAAAAATAATTTCTTTTGTTTTGCTTCAGCTTCCATCTAATAAAGAAGAATGGCTGGTTGTTGCGAAAGATTTCAACGATAAATGGAATTTTCCCTATTGTCTGGGCGCAATGGACGGAAAACATGTTATTCTATAGTGTCCGGCAAATAGCGGAAGTTCATTTTATAATTACAAGGGAATCTTCAGCTTCATTTTATTAGGAATAGTTAACGCCAATTACAGATTTCTGTATGCTCATGTCGGTATGCAAGGCAGAATGTCTGATGACGGTGTTTTTCTGCGTAGTTCATTTCATAAATGTTTAACTGATGGAAGATTTCAAAATTCTGGAGCCAACTCGGTTATAAGGAAATGAATCGCCTTTAATTCCATACGTTTTTGTTGCAGATGATGCGTTTCCGTTAATTTGAAACCTTATCCAGGAGGTTTACAGAAAGGATCTCCAAAACGAATGTTTAATTACCGGCTCTCCAAGGAAATGAATCGCCTTTAATTCCATACGTTTTTGTTGCAGATGATGCGTTTCCGTTAACTTGAAACCTTATCCAGGAGATTTACAGAAAGGATCTCCAAAACGAATGTTTAATTACCGGCTCTTTAGAGCTCGCCGCATTGTCGAAAACGGATTTGGTCTGTTGGCAGCCGTCTTTAGAATATTTCGAAAGCCTTTAAATATAAAATTGTCGACAGCCGAAGCTTGATTTGATTGTTTTCTTTTTTTGGTTGGAATTACTGGATCTTCAAAACTATTTCCAATGCTGCTTGACTCTGCCGCATCGCTGACTCGTTTCATCACACTCCTGTATTTTGTCCTACAAATAAAAATTTTGTAAATAATAGAGGGAATAATTTTGATGCTAAAAATTATTATATTTTCTGATAAAAATATTATTTATTTAGTTAAAATAACTTCTCTTGAATGTGACGCAATTTCTGCAGGTGATGACACCACTCCTCCCTCCCCTGGGTGGTCTATTAACCCCGATCGTGAAAATTCGTCTCTAGCGTGGGTCCGCTGGTCAGAACCAGATGTTTGCTATTAGTTCTTTGTTCTGTGCATTTCGTACAGTCATTTAAAAGAAGTTGTTTGCACTCGTGTCCTGAATAATTATTTTATTCAAAAACTCAACAATTTCTTTTGTTTTGTTTCAGCTTCCATCTAATAAAGAAGAATGGCTGGTTGTTGCGAAAGATTTTAACGATAAATGGAATTTTCCAAATTGTCTGGGCGCAATGGACGGAAAACATGTTATTCTACAGTGTCCTGCAAATAGCGGAAGTTCATTTTATAATTACAAGGGAACCTTCAGCATCATTTTATTAGGAATAGTTGACGCCAATTACAGATTTCTGTATGCTCATGTCGGTATGCAAGGCAGAATGTCTGATGGCGGTGTTTTTCTGCGTACTTCATTTCATAAACGTTTAACTGATGGAAGATTGCAAATTCCGGAGCCAACTCGGTTACAAGGAAATGAATCGCCTTTAATTCCATACGCTTTTGTTGCAGATGATGCGTTTCCGTTAACTTGTCAAATAATGAAACCTTATCCAGGAGATTTACAGAAAGGATCCCCAAAACGAGTATTTAATTACCGACTCTCTAGAGCTCGCCGCATTGTCGAAAACGGATTTGGTCTCTTGGCAGCCGTCTTTAGAATATTTCGAAAGCCTTTAAATATAAAATTGTCAATAGCCGAAGACATCGTGTTTTGTTGTATACATCTCCATAATTTTCTGAGAAATTCTAATTCAAGACAATTTCACAGTCCACCAGGAACATTGGATTACGAAAACGTTGATGAAGGCATGATCATACCAGGTTCATGGCATACGTAAATCGAAAATGACACTGGAATTTTTAATTTAAACAGAATACCGAGAAGACCTAATGAAGAGGCAACAACTGTTCGCGATAATTTTATGAATTATTTCATGTCTACAGAAGGGCGTGTTTGTTGGCAGGACAAATATTTATAAAATGTAAAATAAAGCAAAAAATTATAGACATACCTCTGTATTATCGTCTATTGTTTCCTTTCCAGTTCTTTCTTCATCTCCGTCAAGAACAAACATGAGGTGTTTGTATGCAAACCAACTAGATTTGTAGACTTCGTCAGCAGAAGATCCACTTTTTTTTTAAAACTTTGGTGTGTTCTCGGTGAAAATATGACCTCAATCCTTTAATTTTATTTAAAATAGATTTCGTATCCATTTGATACTTTTTACCTAATTCCTGAATAGCATCGCGTCGTGCTTCCCGGTTTTTATATAATTTGTGGGAAGATTATCATTGTGAAGTTGTTTTATGGCAATCTTCAATACATTGAAGTGTTTTCTCTACCCCCCACTCCATAATTCAAGGAAAAATATGAAAAAGAAGTCTAAAATAAATAAAACAACAAGATGTTGCAAGACTAGTTGCACGTGTAACCCAACTAGAATCGGGAACACATGCGCCTTCTTGCGCCTAGTCTTGGCAAGACATTTTGAGGCATGCGCCCTTGCATGCCTCCTCGTGCGCCTAGTTGCATGCGTCTTGTTGCATGAAAAGTTGCATCGTCTAAACGTAGCCTAAGGATTCGGGCACCGCGCCCCGTCCGCCCTCGGTTCAGCGCTAATTCGAACGATAATGGGCCGCATGCATAAAACAGTTACGGCTCGGTATAGTTGCAAGTCTGATAACTTACGTCATTTACCAGTTGTTTCGAATGCATAAAACTTTTACCTATCACGTGATGACAGAGACTGTGACGAAACCTTTCGATAAGTTTGCAAGTGATCCGAAGCACCTGCAACACTTTGCAGCAATATGGCGGATGCGCAGACGATGACAAATTCTTGGTTTGAGTACTGCGCATCTAGTAAACTAGCGAAAGTTCAGCACAGTTCTCTCTGGATAAGTTTGCAAGTGATCCGAAGCACCTGCAACACTTTGCAGCAATATGGCGGATGCGCATCTAGTAAACTAGCGAAAGTTCAGCACAGTTCTCTCTATTTTAAATTTTTATTAAAATTAAGCATAATGTCATCGCTATTACTCCCATTATAAGACAACGAAGTATTCGAAGACAAAGAGTCTTTCGAGATAGAAATAATCCGTTCGAAGCACCTCCAGACGATTTTATTAAAAATATAGACTGACAAAAGAAAATGTTGTCTATCTTTGTGATGAATTACGTGAGACTCTTGAACATAAACTATGATTTCTTTTCGTTTTATCTGTGGAAATGCAGGTATGTTTTTATAATTGAATCATATATTTATTTTCTATTTCCTAAAAAATTCTACTATTCTGAATGCAAAACTGCAAAACAGAATAGTGATTGTTTTTATATCAGTAAGAAATAACAAGTACTGTATATAATAATTATGTTACCATATATTATATACAGTATATAAATCTTATATATATAAATTTTTAATTTTTAATGATTTAATTATTATACTATTTGAAATTTTAATGTTTGTAAGTTAGTTCACCTCAACATAAAATTGGTGTTTTGCTGATATCTTTTCTAATTAACTAATAAAACAAGTTTGAAACTTATGTTATATAGTCTCTCCCTCTCTATATATGTATATATATATATATATATAGATGCCTACTTCCAAGTGTTTACAGATAGTTTGATAATTTACAAAGATATGAGCGATTAACATCACTTTTTACTTTTGAAAAAAGCTATATATTATTTATATCTTATTACATAATTACTATATGTAAATAAAAACTCTAAAATATCATTATAAATAGTATATAATTATATTTTGTCGGGTTTTCGTATTAATGTATTTGATTGGTGACTGTCCAACTGGAGTTTGTTGTTGTTAGGAACCATTTTGTCGGGTTTTCGTATTAATGTATTTGATTGGTGACTGTCCAACTGGAGTTTGTTGTTAGGAACCGGTCAATGATTGGTTCCTGACTTGGTATGATGAGGGAGAGAAACTTCTCTGATCTGTGTATTATAACTGAGGAGGCTACATGGATAGCCAAAAACGTTTTTGATTAAACGGTTTTTCTTACTATTTGGCTTTTGAGTTGTGATTTTATTAGCTAAAAGGATAGGTGAATGGGACACATACTAAAGTGTTCTCACCTGTTATAATAAAGCCATTAGAAAGGCACAAAGGTCTTCCCAGAAAAGATATTGTCAGGGACTTGAAGATATATCTGATGTATCTGACTAGTGGAGATAATATCCAAAGGGAATTATGCAATGTTAGTACTAGCCGGCTGCCAGATGGCAAGTTGACTAGTATTTGTAGACTCGTTAAAGGAACTCTTGAGTACACTTTCCAGAGTTTACTTTGGTTGAGGGATCATCTTTTTCACAAGAGCAATCGGATCTCAATGCATGTATTTATCATGTCATGAGGGAAGATTGGGATCCTGTTAGAGCAGGGGTTGCCAATGTGTTGACCATAGTCTACTGGTTGACTGGCAAACCATGAGAGGTATCTGTGGTAGTCTATCATATTTTCTGTATCAAAAATTTTTGTTATTGTTTGCCAGTAATTTTTCAATAATTCAATTTACTTTATAGATTATAGTATAGTTTATAAAGTAGACTGCTAACGATTTCTGAAATGAAAAGTATCCCTAAAACCTAAAAAGGTTTGGCCACACTGTGTTAGAGGATGATCAATCAATCAAATATTAGATTGGCTGTAAGTAATTTTAAACCCTTCAGGTCTGCTAGGTCATAATATTTTGCCAGAGTTTTTATGATAGAACATTGACTTTCTGGCATTGTCTCTGTGCCATGTCCTTAGTGCATTAGTTCTCAAATTTTTTTTCTTTTGAGGAACACATTTCAATGTTTTAAAATTTGGCAGCATACCTAAATAATTTAAATAATAATTTAGATTTAACACCGAATTTTTATTAACAAATTATTGTATTTTTTATTTATTACATTCAAATTACAGGCATACTCGTACATGGGATTGTTAAATTATTAAGTTATAGTGCCACCTGTGGATTTTATTTTTTTAGAGAAACTATAATTTTAATTGAATTTTTATTCCTTAATTTTTAAGTTATGAATAATGACAAAAAATTTTGGTTGTCACAGGAATTCAAGGGTTCGATTTTTCTAACAATATACTATTTATAGGAGTCGGTACAGTGGTTCACCTTAGAAAAGATATCCAGCCAACCACATTTTGCTATTAATATATATGATTCATACAATTACATACATACAATTCATAGCACAGTGGTTGAAAACCACTGCCTTAGTGCTTGTTTAGCTTTTTGCTTTATTCCATGCTTCTGGAGGCAGGCAAGGATTTTCTTCATACATAAGCCTGTGTGTAATTCTTTTACCAAAGCTATCTTATTGTCCAAACAACCTAACATTGTTCTTATTAAAGATGATGGAAAGACTGGTGGGTAGATTTGTTAGAGATAGCTTTATTAAAGTCTTGTTTACATTGTAGTTAATTTACCTAGCAATCTCGCAAATCTACTGAAAGTGCTCTCCATGAGGTGGTGGCACTCATTGAGAGAGCAATTGGATACAAGGAAAAATTACCTTAGAAGTATTCCTTGATATCCAAGGAACATTTGACTCGACTTCTTTCAAGCAAATTAGTCTTGCAACAGACAAGGAATCTACTCAACAATTGGACATTTGATTAGTTTCATGCTGAAGCAGAGTTGTATATAGTACACTCAATAATAATTAAGATATTCACAGACAAACTGTTCTTAGGGGGAGTACTTTCTCCCCTTTGGTGCTTTGTTGTGAATGATCTTTTAACTATACTCAATGGGAAGGTTTCTTCACTATTGGCTATGCCATTGACATAGGAAACTTTCCCACCACAATGAATTATTTAAGACTATATTTGAGATGCTTCAGTCAGCTCTTAATATAAATTTATAAATCGTGTGATAAGCTTTGATTAATGAGTTTCTGCACAGCTATAACTTGGCTCAACCAATAACTAAACAAGAAAATTGTATGTTTTTGAAAAATTATTGGTAGTTACTTCAGCAACTCAAGATTAATTTAAAACTCTGACACCAGATGCTGTATTATTGTAAATTCTCTCTATGCCTTTTACTCGGAGAAGACAGTTGATAGGGTTATCTGAGCCGGTCTTCTTCGGTAAAAGATTGCAATTTTCTGCCCAAGTCAAATACCTTGGTGTTTTGCTTGACAAGGGTTTGACTTGGAAGCCACATGTAGAGTTTGTTGTGGGGAAAGCCTGTAGGGCTGTTTGGGCTTGCAGGGTATTTTGGGTAAGACTTGGGGGTCTTAGGCCATGGCCGTTGTTTTGGATTTACACCATGGTGGTGAGACCTATTTTTACTTATGCTGCCATTGTTTGGTGGCGTTTTACTTAAAACTTGTCAGATAGTGTGGTGGCTTAGGGTCTTACTTAAGACTTGTCAGGCCGAACTTTGGAAGATTCAAAGGCTGGCCTGTTTGGGCATTACTGGGGCTATGAAGACTGCTCCTACTGCCGTTCTTGAGGTTCTCCTGTGCATTACTCCTCTGCATTTGTTTGTCAAGGCAAGTGCCCAAGAGGGCTATTATAGGCTTCATTCTCCTGGGAGAGGGATTTCTTCGACCCATAAGGTGGAGCATTTGTCTTTTGAGTGGGACAGGACACAGTGTAACATTCTTGGGCTGGTTAAGGATTACATGGTACCCAGATTTATCTTCTTCCGGCACTTCACTGTTGTTTTTCCCTGTTTGGAGGGCTGGGGAGGGGATTTGAGTGCAGCATCAAGGGTGGTTTGGTCTGGTTTACGGATGGTTCTAGGATCACCACTGGTATTGGGGCAGGGTTTACTGCAAGGGAAGGGAATGTCTTATTCCTATTCTCTCAGAAGGTTTGCCACTGTCTTTCAGGCAGAAATTTCTGTATGTGTTAGAATAAATCTTGATAGGGAGTATGCTGGTAAGCATATTTTTATCCTATCTGATAGTCAGGCTGCCCTTAAACCGCTTGATAGTTCCCGATTTGTTTCAAAACTAGTTTGGGAATGCCGTCTTCTCATTGAGGAACTGGCCACCAAGAACAGGCTGCAACTGATTTGGGTGCCGGAGCACAAGGGGATTGCAGGCAATGAGATTGATATTAGGCTCGCCAGGGAGGGGGCTTCTCGCCCCTTCCTTGGACCTGAGCCTGTTCTGGGCATTGGGGGGTTGGGTGTTTTCGGGCGGATTGTCAGGGACTGGCTGGCAGCCCAGCATCTCATTTTCTGGAGGACTATCTCTGGTCTTAGGCAGGCAAAGACTCTCATTTTAGGATGCTCTGCTCAGCAGACTAAAGAGTTGCTTTCCCTGAATAAAAATGAGGTTAGAATTGTTACAGGGCTTCTTTCAGGCCACTGTCATCTTAGACGACATCTTCATTTGATTGGGCTTACTGATAGCACTCTGTGCAGAAGATGTCAGTACGAGGAGGAAACTCCTCTTCACATTTTGTGCGAATGTGTGGCTCTTTCGTGGCTTAGGCGTGATCTCTTGGGGGTGTATTTTCCTGTTCCTGAGGATCTTGCTACTGTCCCATTGAGGAGAATACTGTCTTTTGTTTTAAGGACAGGTCTTCTCCTGGGATGATCCGATTGGGGGATGCACAATAGACCATTGTTGATCGCAGTGCTTGGGCTGGGTGGGCTCTTCCCTGTTCTACTAACTAACTAACTGCAGCTTCCCTCCTAGCCCTTCTCTGCTTTTGCCTAGCCACTCTAGACAAAATGTCTTTCACGGACCAGGTTTATTCCCGGAGTCTTTAGTAGAAACAGCAATAGACTACTCCACTGTCCCACCGCCCTGGGGCACACTGGCAGCCCCAGCTCCCTCAGCCGAAGTACTGGAACCACCAATCCCGCGGTGGGGCGGAGAAGCAGTCCCCTGGAAAAAGTCCAATCAATGTCCATAAAAAGTACCTACTGGAGGAAACACAAAGAGAGTCACCACCCAGTTATCCTCTAATACAGGTGGAAGGCTAATTATGACAAGGTTTCGCCAAGTACCTTGAAGGGATCACTTAGAACACTGCATCTTTTACCACCCCAATGCCACTCAACTCTCGGCATGATACTTTACACCCAGGGTTGGATTTACCAATAGGCCAACTAGACCGCGTCCTAGGGCCCCGCAATTCTAGGGGCCCCAAAACTATCAATCAGTTTTCAACTTTTATAAACTTTTAATAAGAAAAAAATGGGTTTTTATTAAAGTGCTAAATAGAAATAAAATTTTAAAGGTTCCTTATAAGTTATAAGGACCTATAAAATTAGACATAGCTGATTTGAGTTTTTAGGGGCCCCAAAGCCTTGCTCATCCTAGGGCCCCTAAAAATGCAAATACAGCTCTGCTTACAGTAAAATGCAAATACAGCTCTGCTTAGTTTGGGTAGTGGGGCCCCAAAGCCTTGCTCATCCTAGGGCCCCTAAAAATGCAAATACAGCTCTGCTTACACCTTAGTTTGGGTAGTGGCACTCTCTTAATCTGGTCCCTCTCCTTCGACCTGTCTGGCATGGGAGACCCTAACAGTAGCAAAGCTACCACCAGCATAGCTCTCGCGGCCATTGGAACATGCAAGCTCCCTCACCGCAGTAAGGTAGAGACACTGTTAAGGAAGTTTTATTGAATTACTATTACACTTATTCAACATAAAATAGAATTATTTAGTTATTTCATTAAAAAATACATAATTATTCTCATTCGTTTTTCTAATACTTTTTCTGTTTGAAATCCAAGGAAAAATAGAAGGAATAGCATCTGGTTTCAAATAACATCATTTTTAATGAAGCAAAGGCACAAAATTATTTTCCAAATGTTGCATTTTTCACAAAATGAGCTAAACAAACTGTGGTAATTTGGAAATGTTTGCCAATATCATAACAAATTTTTATAATTCAGTGCTTTCTAATAGCATCATCTTTTGGAAAACAATAACATGTGGTCTCAACAGGAATTTTTCCATTATAATTTTTGCATAACAGTACTGAGAAATGAACGTGACTCATGTTTTCGTGCGATACCAGTCACGGAATTGTGTTTCATTTTATCACCATGAGGTAGCATGCGTGCAAAGTGGACATTGTCCATTTCCCATAAACATAATGTTAAATGATTTTGTTGAACTTTATTTTAAATTTTATTGTTCTCAGCAATGCAATTTGATCACAATAAAATTATGTGAAGGTTAACAAAATTAATAGTATATAATTTAATAATGATTTATTTATCCAAAAAAGTTGCCCTTTAAAATCAAACAAATAATAATAAGTTGTTAAAAAAATTATTTATGTCATATTAATGTTAAACAATTTTCTATTCTTCATTAATATTAATAGATAAGTAAATGCACTTTAATACAAATGAACAACTATCTTAAGTACAATCCAAGAACAGAAGTTATTTGCATAATATGCTGATAAAATCAGAGGACATGCTACTTCTACTTCTTGGCTACCATTTTGAATTTTCCAATTCAAAGCAGACGACAGAATTTCTGCCATAAAACCAATTGTACTGTATTGTATAGTTCTGTATGCGAGTTTAAATAAATGCTATTTTATGAATATTTAGAATTTATTTCTTGCAATTAATGTTCATATTTTTTATTTTTTTAAAACTTCATATTTGAAAAAAATTGTAAATCTGGGATTTCATAAACTACCTTATTTGGAGAACCACTTTATACAGATAGGCCTTGATTAATGCGAATAATGGGTCCCACAAATTTCTTGCACTATTTGAAGTATTAACTATATGTAAAATATGGTAATTAGTTCTTGCTTTGTGAGATTCTGGCCATTAGCCAACCTCACGATGAATAATCACAATACTATCTGTTTAAGAAATATTTATTTTCATATTTTACATCGTTGTTCATCATCTAAATTAATAACTTACCAGGAATTGCGTCTCATATCATCATCAAACCAACTGCCAAATCAAAACCAAAATAAAAATCAATTTTTATCAATTTTTAATCAATCAAAAATCTTTACGATAACAAAGCGGAATAGTAGTAATGTTAAATAGCTAACAGCAACGATAACAAAGCTGAATAATAGTAATGTTAAATAGCTAATGACAAAAATGATAAAGCTGAATAATAATAATGTTAAATCGCTATCAGCAAAATCCAATAATCTTGGTGTTTCACCTCAAAGCCAAGTGACTGTTCTTGGACTGCTCCTCGTCTGGTTTTACTAAAATTAACGATTGTTCTTGGACTGCTCCTTGTCCAGTTTTACTAACCAAAAATTAACGAAATTTGTTAATTGACATCATAAAAGGAGGCAGAGCTTTGTTAGTAAGAATGTTTGTTAATTGACATCATAAAAGGGGATGGACATTTGTTAGTAAGACTGATCTATATTGTTCTTGGACTGCTCTTCGTCCAGTTTTACTAACCGAAAATTAACATTAATTTGTTAATAAAAGGGGACGGACCTTTGTTAGTAAGACTGGTCTATGCTTACAACATGCTAAAAGGGGATGGACCTTTGTTAGTAAGACTGGTCTATGCTTACAACTTACATTAATCGAGTTGTAAGCATAAGCACTAAGTGAAAAACGGTATCATTTTTATAAATTGCACTAATCAAATATCGCATTATTCAAACTCATAACTCATACTAATCGAGGCCTACCTGTATATATATATTCGGATGCATCTATCACGTCAAAAATCGCTCGCTACGAAAATTTATTTTATATTTTTAATTCTAACATTTTTAAAAATGTTCGAATTGCGGAACGTCTGCGTTTCTACACTGTCGCTATAGCGGCATTTTTAAAAATGTTCGAATTGCGGCACGTCTGCGTTTCTACACTGTCGCTATAGCAATAACAGAATTTCTGTTTGCCGCACATCTTTTCATGTAAATTTTCAGCGATTTATTTTCAAATGTTTAATTATACCAGCATTAAAATCTGATAATCTTGTGTGTTAAATCGTTTTTTGTCTCTTGGATGCAATAATAAATAAATATCGTTAGAATTTAATATTTTAATAATATAAAATAAATTTTCGTAGCGAGCAATTCCTGACGTGATAGATGCTTCCGAATTGGCTCGATGCCAAAATTCAGTGTGTTCGGTTTCAAGAAAAACTCACGGTATACATACAGTGCTGGGATTCAAATAATTTAACAACCAAGTAATTGTTCTAATAATTGTTTTAAATATAAAAAAAATATAACAAAGGATAGTTTATTATTTCATACATTTAATACTTAAATAAGAACAATAAAAGAGGTACAAACTAGATTATGCTATAAGAAATATTTTTAAAATATTAATGAAAAAATATTAAATAATACCTGACAAATATAATGAAACTATTATTTAAGATATTTCCATATTGCTTTTTGATTGGTGTCCTCACTTGCAATTTTCTTTGGTTTTATCCGAGCATCATTGGCTGTGTTATTTATCCTTAACGATCTTTTCACTGTAGGAGTAGGATTCCATTCCTTTAGAGATAGGCCAATTAGACTAATAGTCATTGTGTTCGATTTATTTAATACCAGTGATATTCAACCCGTTGATCGCAGAGCGATTTTTGGTCAATCTCTTGTTTATTCCTTGTTAGAAATTTAATTAAAACTGAAAACATAGTAATAATTTTGTATTATTTTTTAATTCTCTTTAAGTGTATTGCTATTGTTTGTACACACTACAAAAATAATAATACAATTTCAGCTCACTTGGGCAGGGAAAGAAACTATCCGTAATCGTCAAAAAACAAATGGATTCACTATAGTGCACTTTTGGCTCAACCAAGCCCTCCTCAGTAGTTCAACTTAACCGGTTAAGTCAAACTACTGAGGAGGGCTTGGTTGAGCCAAAAGTGCACTATAGTGAATCCGTTTGTTTTTTGACAATTACGGATTGTTTCTTTCCCTGTCCAAGTGAGCTGAAATTGTATTATTATTTTAGTAGTGTGTGGATATTATGGAGCAGCGTAATAAAGAGGTTACGTTAACTTGTCAAGCTATTGTTTGTTTATTTTTTGTTAAAATTGTCAGATTAATTTTCTTATCATTTGGAAGTACAGCAATACCTCGCATAGTCCGGTTAATTGGTTTCTCTTACTTACCAGACTAATTGAAACTGGACTGTTCAAGATATGTAATCTATGGGAAAAATTATAATTGGTTCTAAGAAATTTTCGATTTGCTCATATGTTTTTTTTAAATCGTAAATTCTTACATTAATAATTATTTATTTACGCATTAAACATTAAAATCTTTATAAAAGATTTTTAATAGACAGTAGAAGTAGGCAGAAAGTGGGTCTGAGCCCATAAAGACGAATAGATTAAAAGGGCTTGCCCGGCAGGTGAATGCATTCGCTTTCTGCAAGTTGATCGCTCATCACCATTCCACATGCAGAGCGGTGGTGTTCTGCGTAAGGAAATAGCCAGGCTGGTAAGTGACAGAGTGAGTTTTTTTATAGCTGGCAACAAAAGTCAATTTCCAACATATGGGTTTTCGTCGAATTGGCTACACTGACGTAAAGTGATTGCGACCATTCGCTAAGTGCTTGAACAACTCAGTCAGAATTCAAATGAGTTTAATTTTGTGCGACAAACAGAGGCGGCAAGTCTGTTCTTGTGGAATTTAATAATGAATTCCAGTAGCATTAATAGAGAACTTTTGATTTCAGAAGTTCAAAGCAGACCTGAATTATGTCAAGACATACACAGTTACAATTTGATGTTGAATCAGATTTCACATTTTCTTTTAGCACTCATGATTGTTAATAAAACATTTAAGTCACAAAAGAATCAAATGTGGAATTATAATTTAAAAATTATGCAAATGATCAGTAATTCACGTATGTACTTGAGAGGCAGGAACTATAATAAACGTTGTTAAGATTAATTTTGCAACACTAGAGCATCTGCCAGCTTGTATCAGCTCGTCAAATAGTGGCTATTCTAGTCATATATAGATAATAAGTAGCAAGAACACTTACATTTTGTATTTATTCTAAAAATATAAAATAAATAAAAATTTTTATTAACAATTACAATCTGGACTATATTGAAGCCCAGACTATGCGAGGTATTGCTGTATACACATGAAAAGTTTCCAATATTAACTGATATTATGCAAAAAATTCTCTCATGTTTCAGAATGGCATACTTGTCAGAATCTGCTTTTTCAAATATGAACATCATGAAAATCAAGAAACCAAATTACAAATTATCATTTGAATGATTATCTGCAATTGGTCATTTCTTCATATCAATCTGACTAAGAAAATATTGTGACACCAAACAATGCCTAATTTCACATTAAGTTTTTTTAACCAACTAGCATTTCCTATAACTTATGAGTTTATAATCAATCTGTTGTTTTTTCTAACTTTAGTTTTTCAAACTAGAAATAAATATTTTATCCCAATATATTTGTTTTATTTGTTATATTAAAATAATTAAAAGTGATAAATAAATTAAACTTTAAAGAAACTAAAAATAAAGTTTTTAGGGCTAGGAGAATGGGTCCTCCAAAATGAGTGAACGCATTTAACTGCAGAGTTGTGCACAGTTGCTGTAACCAGATATCAGGTTTGGGGAATGTGATCTATATAAGAGAGTAGATCGCTGAATAACTTAGTATAGAAAAGTAGCTCACATAGTAAAAATGGTTGAACACCACTGTTATATGCTATTTGATATACGTTATATGTTTGTTTACTGAAGTAAATAATGCGAAGGAATAAAAGTGTAGTATTTCATCAAAGGATAATGAGTTTTATGAAATGAATAAATAAATATTACAAGCATAGTTCTGTCTAATTTTTTTCACCTATGGATGGAATGAACATTACTACAGATACTTAGAATATGCTGTTGTACAGATGAATGTTAAAAAAAGAGTAAGGAATGTAAATTTGTGATTTCCACATTGAGCAGATGCTCAGGCACCCACCTTAGAGAGAATTCTGATTACAAGTGCTATTTTAATAATCAGTTCACCAAACTCAACAAAAAATTAGGTATCAGTTCTGTTGAACCAGTGTGAATCAGCTGAATCCCACTACTGTATATATATAAAGTGTGTGTTATTAAAATAATAAAAGGGAAATTTACATATCACAATTTCAATGGTTGTATAATATCATTGTAATGGTTGTTAAATATTTTGAATATCAGCCCTGCATGTGGCTTTATGTTCATATTTAAATATTGATACATTTGAATATATTAATTTATTGGATGCTTTACAATAAGATCAAAAATATGTAAACCAATATTTTTTTTAACAAATAAACATGGCAGTGGCTACAATATTTATCATCAATTAATATTAAATGGAAATGATAAAAAAGCAATCTATGTATGGATATTTCTGATTGACAAATTCTACATTTTATGATAGTTCTGATCATTTAAAAAATATGGGATAAATATTTTTACACTCAATTTCAGATATCTGATTTGTGTTCATGGCCATTGTATATATGTTAGTCAGCTTTTTACTCTGTTAGTTGCATCAAAATTTGCATTGTGTATTTTAAGTCTAATAATAATAAAAGGGAAATTTACATATCACAATTTCAATGGTTGTATAATATCATTGTAATAGTTGTTAAATATTTTGAATATCAGCCCTGCACGTGGCTTTATGTAATAAAATTTTTTTATAATAATAATTCATCTTTTTATTAATAATTTTTGTTTT
This sequence comes from Olivierus martensii, assembly GCA_000484575.1. Lineage (NCBI taxonomy): Eukaryota > Metazoa > Arthropoda > Arachnida > Scorpiones > Buthidae > Olivierus > Olivierus martensii. The sequence continues at coordinate 8,651 of AYEL01075099.1, read as the reverse complement.
CTTATAGAATCATTTGGACAGAATTACCCTGAGGTATTTATATTATAATTAGTTATCTATAAAACAAAATATAAAATTATTTTAAAAAATGGTATCTAACTACAGATAGTCCTCGACTTACAACGCCATTAACTTATACCACTTGTACTTTATTGAGTTTTAGATTAAATACATAAAAGATTTTGTAAAACAAAGCTAATATATTTATTTAAATTTTGTTGAGTATAATAATTTGGCCACCCACTGTATATGCATACAAATCCATGTACAATAGTCTAATGTACCAAAATTATCCTTTTTGTGTCTGGTTCCTGTAATTTTTGTTTTGATTAATTTTTTGTGATAAAGATTGATAATGGCATTTCATAAATTTTGGGCATTTCCAATTTCCAACTATTTTAACAACAGGATTCAGTTTCATTGGGATTGAAATTGAATCCTGTTATAAGTCAAGGATTGTCTATTCTTATTATCTCAAATTTGTTAAGCCATTTATTGATAATTTGCATGTTAATTTTAGAATTCTTAACAATATAATTTTTATTCAAATTTTATAGCATAATTTTTGTAGAAACTTTGATATCATTTCTGTAAAGTATATAAACTATTGCTTTTATTATTATAAAAAGTCAGAAAAAAATCTGGTAAATGAATGCTTATAATAAGAATTTAAGTAAAATTCTTTACTTAAATTTTTATTATAAGCATTCTTCTTTTACTCTTGTTAAGTATTATTATAGTCACTTTTTATAAAACAAAGAAAACCTTTCAAATGATTATAATGTGTTTCAAAATTAATAATTTCAAATATATATAGTTCTTTAAACATTTAAAACACCATCATCATATAATAAGTCTACATAAAAATTCCAAAATTAGCACTTACATACCAAAGATAAAAAGGAAAAATAATCTAAAATTTAAATCTTTGCAATATTTTATTAAGAATAAAACATTGTAAAGCATTATTGTATTCTTGATAATTTTTAGATAGCCTGGCATCAGATGTGGTAAAAGTAATTATTTAAGATGATTGTTGTAAAATATACTTAAAATTCTTTCAATAAATTATAACTTTCAATGCAGTAATTACATTAGATATTGCTTATTATGATCATAGATAATGTTATCATTCACTTAATAATAATATTTTTCTGAAATTCCAATAAGTTATATATATATATAGAAAAATATGATGATATAATCAATACTTTGTTTTTTGTTGCTTATTTTTCCCGATTGTATTCTTGATATGTGAGTAGAAGTGATTAAATTCTGGTTGGCTCATGATCTTTAGCAGGATGTCACCAGTTTATTTTTCTTCAAACTAGATTTAGCTTTTTTAGAAGTATCTAATTTGGAAAATTTTTAATTTTATATTCTGCAGAAAAAAGAAAAATGTTTTTTGAAGTAAATGAAAAAAAAAGTAAAAGATTCAAAATATTTTGCAGTTTTCTGTCTATCAAATTAAGCAGATTTGTTGTACTTTAAATTTTTATTGATAACAGTAACTATAAAAGATTCCTCTAACAATAGTCACAACTCTGCTATCTGCTAGAATAGTATTTTTGTGGATTCTGATCCACAGTGAATTGCAAAAAGTTTTTGAAGAAGAAAAATTTTGTAATTATATAGCACAACTCTTGTCCATTAAAATTAGATGAGTCATAAAAGTATTTTATTCTAAAAAATGAGTAGCCTTTCTAAAAAGTTTGCAAAGTGTTGTTCTAGAAAATATGAATTTCATATAAATAAGAAGAATTGAAGTATAAAAGTGGTGCTGGTTTGCTTTCTTTGTCAAAAAAATAAATATAACTTGAAAATTTCTTCCCATTATGGAAGCACTTATATCAGATCCAAAGGAATAAGTCTTATATTATGTGTAAAAGAACTAAGCATGTGATAATAGGAATAATTTTACATTGACTTTGATTTGTTTGCCTGTCTTAAAAATGGGCTTGGTCTCCAATGAAAAGAAAAAGAAACATACCCATGCTTAATATGGGTGCAATTGGGAATGGGTTAAGTTCTCATGATGTTGCTATTAATGATCTTTTATCTGTCAATAAAAGTTCTTTTACATTAATATAACATTTAATAATTTAGCAGGATGTTATTTAGAAATTATAATAATTTCTTTATTATTATAATTTACTTGATTTTAAAGGCTATATTTTATTTATTTAGATACATCATTGTTTAATCATATACTATTGATTTTGTTTACTTTTTACTTAATTTTATTGAGATCAAATTGCATTGCTAAAACAGAATTCCTGGTTATAACATTATATCTATGGAAAATTGATTCTTGATAAATGAGTTCTTACTTAACAAGTTTGCTACAGGAATGAATTAACTCATAAAGGCAGGAACTACCTATATCATTTATAATTTAACTTATTTTTGTTTAAGACAAATATTTCCATATATAGAATGAATTTTCAAAACCAACTTTCAAAAGGATTAATTGTTTTCTATAATGTTTAATAAAATATATTCATTACATTTATAGGCTATATAATGACAAAAGTATTGCCATGAGACCTTTGATTATGTCAGGTTTGAAAAAAATTTTTAATTCTTTTTTAGGTTCTTGCTATAAATATCTCCTTTGAACTCCAAAACTTGTTTCGTGTGTATTTAATATTTCTTATATTTTTAATTAAGAATTAATAATATCACAGATTTCTTATTATACTATTAACTATTCTTAATTGCATTTAATATTTATTTTTTAATTTTATTATTTAATTACATTTGGCTTTATCTTAATATTTTTTCTGTGATGATAACTATTCAACTATTGTTTTAAAAATAGGAATTTGATGGAGCATTAGATTGTATAAGTTTGGCTGTAACTTGTGCATTTAATAAGCGTGGAACATTATTGGCAGTAGGATGTAATGATGGTCGCATTGTTGTTTGGGATTTTTTAACTAGAGGCATTGCAAAAATAATTAGTGCTCATGTACATCCTGTGTGTTCCTTAAGGTAAGTTGATTATTGAAATTAGATCATATAAAATAATTTCTGACATGTACAATAATCCATTATTTCTTTCTTAATTATTTTTTAAATAGTTAATTAAACATCACTTACAGATTATAGGTTAAAACTAATTAATTTCAATCTGGATAATTGGAAATCTACTGTAAAGGTTAAATATAAAATCATAACCAAAAGAAACTTCTAGCACTATAACAAGATTCCTGCTATAGTGCTAGATGTTTCTTTGATTGTGATTTAATATATATAGCAGGGGATTCATACATATAATTTGGATATTTTAAATAAAGTTAAATACATTTTATCACTTACAAGATATGGAAAATTAATTATAAATGTTATTACATTTCATACAGTATTTCATTACAGGTAATCCTCAACTTATAACTATTTGTATTTATAATAGTGATGCATTCAGTAAATTGATCTGTGATTGGTCAGTTCAGTCCATGGATTTGAGTCCCTGACCCAATGGTCTGATATATGGAAAAATTTTTTTGTATCTGACTTATAATTTTGTGTTCTTTATATTTATTAAGATAATATATACTATGTTAAAAGAGAACTGTAAGATAATATATACTAATCTAGTAAACATTAGTAATAAGAAATTTATAAATTTTGAGTATTTATGACTTACAATTATTCTGACATATGACAGAAGGATTAGAAACAGATTCCCTCATAAGTCAAGAATTACCTGTATGTTGTAAATAATTATAAAATAACATTGAAAAATATCATATATTGGATACATTTACAGTAGAGTGTCAATTATCCAAACATCAATTAACCAGAATGTTGCTTATCTGAACGTAATTTTCAATTATGATATGCAAAAGGTTTCCGCCAATACTCCTAATTCTTAATATAAAGGAGAATCTAAGGCTCAACTCACACAAGCCACAGCATAACTACACCACAACTACAAAACGGTAGTCTGTTTGTTGACGTCGTGAATTATAATTATATTAATATAGAAACGCATAATCTAACTCAGACGGACCACTAACTGAAGTTGGTTTCAACTGCTGTCGCAACCTGTGGCCGATATCATCAAACGCATAATCTAACTCAGACGGACCACTAACTGAAGTCGGTTTCAACTGCTGTCGCAACCTGTGGCCGATATCATTCACAAAATTGTCGTCGTCAGTGGCCATGCTTAGCCGGCCACTTCCCGAGCACTAGCCGTCGACTGATAACTGTCAATAACGAATTGCACATATTCTGTTATCGACTGCGTATATATATGCGCAATTGGTACATACACGTGTCAATCGAAAACTTTGACACGGAGTTATTCATAGAGGAGTTTGAAATCCATAGATTAAACTATAAGATAACAATCTGTGGCCGGTTGAAGTCTGTATCCACTATACAAATTGTCGTCGTCAGTGGCCATGCTTAGCCGGCCACTTCCCGAGCACTAGCCGTCGACCGATAACTGTCAATAACGAATTGCACATATTCCGTTATCGACTGTGTATATATATGCGCAATTGGTACATACACGTGTCAATGGTGATCGAAAACTTTGACACGGAGTTATTCATAGAGGAGTTTGAAATCCATAGATTAAACTATAACGATAACAATCTGTGGCCAGTTGAAGTCTGTATCCACTACACATTGAGATCGATACGGACTTCAACTGACCACAGCTTGTGGTTCGCGAGTGGCTGATTTCGACTACAACTGAAGTCGGCTTCAACCGCTGTCACTACTTGTGGCGTGGTTCTGTTGTGGCTCGTGTTGTGGCTTCTGTTATGCGCATTGACTGAATTGTTTTTATAATTTAATGTGTATTGAGTATTGGCGGAGACCTGTTGCCTATCACAATTCACTACAACTGAAGTCGGCTTCAACCGCTGTCACTACTTGTGGCGTGGTTCTGTTGTGGCTTCTGTTATGCACATTGACTGAATTGTTTTTATAATTTAATGTGTATTGAGTATTGGCGGAGACCTGTTGCCTATCACAATTCAAAATTACATAGCCCTTATACCCTGTTTACACTATGCAATATAAACCAGTTCAAATTATTGAACTTGTTTAATCTCATAAATGTGAATGGAACAAGTTGATGAACTAAACTGAAGAATGTGAACCAAACTCATTTTAAAACGTCATGCACTAGTGCATACTGGTTTAGACTGAATGAGTACAATAAAACTTGTATTTGAAATTTGTTTTGTATTTTTTACATTGCGTTTTTTCTTATTTTTCTATCAGATCAATTATCCGAATACCCTTGGTCCCAATTAGTTCAGATAATCAACGCTCTACTGTATATGTAATTTTATTTTAAACTAAAGGTTTCTATACAGATTTTAATTTTTATTAAAAGAAATTTTTGAACTTTCCTATTATTTGGATGAAACATGTATATTTGCATTTTTGGTATAGTTGTTTTTATAGTTAATAAAAAAATTAAGCTTGATTCAGTTTTTGTATTATAGGGATTCCTGATTTACAACTGGGTTATGTTCAGAGATATCAGTTATAGTTAAGAAAAAATCTGTCATAACTCAGAATAGGATTTTAAGTACAATATTATAAATTGAGATTACATTCCCCAACCATCAAAACTCAGAATATTCAATATGTTTTTATAAAATAATAGTGTACATGCTGAATGAATATTATTTATTACCTAAAATAAGGAAAATGTATATTTTGTGCCTACTAGCACTTTATGTTTTGATAAAAATAAAGAAAATATTATGTAAGAACAAAGATAGAATGTTTAAATTATCATTTCTTGAAATATATAAATGGATTACAATAATTTAAAGATTGAAGTAAGTTACAGATGAAAATACTACTTTAAAACAATTACAATAATTTTTCATTAGTTTAGAGTATTCATTTTAATTATTGAGTATTATAAAAATTTTATTATATGCCATTTATTATCATTTAATCTGTATAAACATTATAAGTTTTAATATTTTTTATCATCTTTCTCAAGAGTCTTTATATTATCTTAAATAAATCTCATTAAAATTTTTTATTTATATTCTGATTTTTAGTTGGAGCAGATCAGGCCATAAATTATTGAGTGCATCTACAGATAACACTGTTTGCATTTGGGATGTTTTAAGTGGTGATTGTGAACAACGCTTCAGATTTCCTTCTCCCATTCTTAAAGTTCAGTTTCATCCAAGAAATGAGTAAGAGCATTTTATGTCTAACTATTAGCATTAATTATTATTTTAAGCTCAAAAGTTATAAAAATGGCCATAGAATTAATATGGAACCACTTCTATATTTAATTTTATCAATTATATACATCAGAATATAAAAAAAATATAATAAACATTATAAAGCATAATACTATAGAAATATATATATATAGAAATTCTCTATTTATGATTAAAGTGAATTCAAGGCAAACTGAGAATTTTCTCTCATAGAAAATAATAAAAATGGTATTTTGTATATATGTCCATACTTTTCTTCTGCTTTGTTTATGTAAACTTAATGTTTTGCTTGTTTGTAAGGCAAACTAATATGTGAACATAAGCTATATGCATAAATTGAGAGCTTTGTTATTTCAATGCCCATTTGAAAAAAAATATATATAGTTTTTATGTCAGAATGTGTGGACATTCATTTTTTCCTTTGTTTTTATTATTTGTTAAATACCAATCAACAGAAGTAGAAGATATATATAATGCACTTGTTATCTATTCAATGATCATTATTATTTGCATAATTCCATCAGCAGTTTAATTAGTCTCTTGTATTTACTATAATAAAGATTTTATTGGAAAGATTCATTTCTTATGACATGATTAAAACTAAAAATCATTTTTATTTTTTATGTATTAAATATTCATCTGAAGTTAAAAATATTTTAACTTCAAATAAAATTGTAAAGTCAGTGGATAAATTTTTAAAATAATGGGTTTGTTGATTTATGCTTTTTATTTCAATTTGATTAATTTTTTAGTCAGAAAATAATGTTGAGTAAAGATGATGACTATTTTAATGCCATAATTATTTTAATAATTATGCATTAAAATATACGTGAGAAGCAATATTTATTTTATGAATTTTGTTCTTTATTAGAAATTATGAAAAATTATATTCTAAATGTTTTTTATTCTTTTTTTTTTCTTTTTTCTAAACAAGTTCCTGTCCATTTTTTATATATGACTGTAAATTATAAAAATAATTTTTGAAATTGTTAATTTGTTCTAATAATACTAAATGTTTTTTATTCTTTTTTTTTTCTTTTTTCTAAACAAGTTCCTGTCCATTTTTTAAATATGACTGTAAATTATTAAAATAATTTTTGAAATTGTTAATTTGTTCTAATAATGCTGTTGTGATTATCATTGTAATTGATTAGCAGACAAATTGCATATTATTAAAGATGAAATGATTTATTGAAAGATCTTGTTATTGAACTTTAACAGTCCAGAAAGATTAGAGATAATATTCTGGACTGCTAAAGTTGATAGAAAAAAATAAAGAAAATTTTCATTCAAGATATGATTAATGGATATAAAGAAACTGATTCTACTCTCTCTAAACCCAGAAGTGGTTATCCCATGCAAAGTGTGAATGCCACATATACTGGAAGCTTGACAATATGAGTTAGGTGAATATTATATTCTCAAAATTCAAAAAAAGTTTATCTTATAAATGAGTGTCCCCAAAAGATTGGTATGAAGTGGTCCTCCGCTTCTGAATTTTTTTGGAGTCATTTGCATTTCATTAATACCTTGTGCACTTTTAATGTTTTACTGGCACCATTAGGCTCTATATCCAAAACAAATTTAATTGTTTCAATTTACATTAGCCTCCTTCATTTAATTTCATTAATCATAAGTCTGTTTGTTGTATATCTGTATCAGAATATAGTATTTAATATCAATCAAGTTATTATAAATAAAAATTTCTATTTATGAATGATCGATTTTATTTATTATAAAATTTATCAAGTTATATTATTTGGTATAATTTTTATAATTTAAAGTAAAAATAATAATGACATTTCATGATTCTTAAGCACTTAATATGCCCAATAATCTGATAGTTTTCATTCTGTTTCAAGTAAAAAAAAGCAACAAAGATTCTCCTAAAATTTGAGTTTTTAATGTAAAGTATTATTTAAAAAGATTTACATTAAAGTAATAACACTTACATAATCAGTATAGTATCTTAATATCTTTATGCCTTTTCAAGATATGTTAAAACTAGATTAAATCATAACTTGCTAAGACATAAAAACTGAAAATTTTTAATTTTAATTGCTCATTATAAGATTAAGAATTTCTGTTCAGTTTTTAATTTTTTCATTTTTATCTTGAAATGTTCAAATAAAATTAGATATGCTACATTAAGAATTGAAAAGAAAGAAATCACTGAATGAAATGAAATTTTCTTTGGTGATTTTTCCATTCTGAACTTTTTAATTTTAATAGCAATTTCATTTTACAACATATTTATTTTATTTAGAAAAATTATAATTTAAATATTTTTCAGGAAAATGTTTCTAGTTTGTCCTATGAAACATTCTGCAGTTTTAGTTAATGTTGAAGGATCCCATTCCATTGTTCCTTTAGATGATGAGGTAATTATTATAATTAAATTTTTTAATTTATAATAAAATAATTTTCATTCAGTAA
>AYEL01075095.1:0-24201 GCA_000484575.1 Olivierus martensii | reverse complement strand
TTTTGATTTGGCGGTTGGTTTGATGATGGTATGAGACGCAATTCCTGGAAAGTTATTAATTTAGATGATGAACAATGATGTAAAATATGAAAATAAATATTTCTTAAACAGTTAGTGTTAAGTTTATTGTGGTTATTCATCGTGTAGTTAGCTAATTGGCCGGTATCTCACAAAGCAAGAACCAATTACCATATTTTACATAGAGTTAATACTTCGAATAGTGCGAATTCGATTAGTGCGAGAAATTCGTGGAACCAATTATTCGCACTAATCGAGGCCTACCTGTATTTATTTACTGTATTTATGTAATACAATCTGCAGATTATCCTAAATTGGCCGACACACAGAAAGATTTGGGTAATATTTTTGATAGAAAGCTAATTTCATAGTCAAATTAAAGAAAGATTTACATCGAAATATTGGATTTTCTTAGAAATATTTGAAATATATACAAAATTCGGAACTCTAACGTTATTAGCCTATAAAAATCATCTAATATCAGCCTATGTTAAATGAGCTTTTCCCTCTGTAAAAGTAAGAATTAGAATATTATATTTTATTAATTGGTCTTACATATCATAAAAGAGTAATAAAGTACTGAGCGCGAGAAATTCGTGGAACCAATTATTCGCACTAATCGAGGCCTACCTGTATTTATTTACTGTATTTATGTAATACAATCTGCAGATTATCCTAAATTGGCCGACACACAGAAAGATTTGGGTAATATTTTTGATAGAAAGCTAATTTCATAGTCAAATTAAAGAAAGATTTACATCGAAATATTGGATTTTCTTAGAAATATTTGAAATATATACAAAATTCGGAACTCTAACGTTATTAGCCTATAAAAATCATCTAATATCAGCCTATGTTAAATGAGCTTTTTCCTCTGTAAAAGTAAGAATTAGAATATTATATTTTATTAATTTGTCTTACATATCATAAAAGAGTAATAAAGTACTATATTGCTTGATAGAGTGCGCTACTTCCATCAGTTTATGGCCACTGTACAGGAGCTAACCAGAATGTGTGTCTGGGCAAATTTTCTCTTTCTTTGTTATTTTTGTTTAGAGAAATAAAACACAACTACACTTCTATATGATAAATATTAATGATGCTGATAAAAACCGATAGCTGCATAAATGCGTATTCTAAAGGTACAGCAGACCTAGGCACAGCAGTCCTTGTAGGCCTAATCAGTATTTGTTAGATTATTTTATGAAAAGGCTGACCTCTAACGGATTTTTTCAGAAAACACTGCTATATAAAATTTGAATACTGCTTCACTAGATATAAGAGAAATAGTTAATAAACACAAAAAATTGAAATCTAGTAAATTTAGAAAAATCAAGGTTTTCGATGTTCATATTTTATATTTTAGATTGTCAGTAGTAAAAAAATATAAACTGATTAATTTTTTATATTTACTTATATTCATTTGAAATTTATTTTCAATTTAAATTTTCTTAGATAATAGCAAACTTTAAGATATCGTATGAATAAGTTGTAACCAATGTACAAATTAATTTTCTTTTAGAAAGTTGTAGGAAAAATATTATATTATTTTTAAAATTTCGACAGTTATTCCTTATATACAGTATATGAGTATTATGATGAAATAATTTATTTATTCGAGTATTATGATGAAATAGTTTATTAATTCGAGAGTTTATTTAGGGTATTAAAACGATAAAAATTTTAACAAAATTAATGAGAACAACAGTAATACAGATTTTGTCTTCTTTCTATTATAAATCTCCTTTTGATAATTGAACTTAGGTATTTCCGTAAATAAGATAGTTAAGAAATTGAAATAATTTAATTAGTATCTCTGGGAATGATAGTGGATGTTCCTGACGAACAATTTGAATCTATCCTAACAATAGAGTTAGTAGATATAGTTGAAAACGTTATATGTTGATACGTTTTAAAAAATTATCCGATCGTTGTTTCTGCAAGAGCATAGAAATAAGAGAGCTGTATTATTTTGGAACAACTTTATTCAACAAATAGGATGTATACGAAAGAGGAAATGCATTTCGCCTAATCTGACTTCATTAATTACTTTACAAAGTGAATGTAAAAAAAAGAATTAAAAAAATAATCGATAGCTGAATGCCTGTTTTTTCAAAGTGTTGTTAAATTTTCGAATAACATCATTCCTGTTGACGGTGACCACACAGTTTGAAAGAAAATTGAACAGAGAAATATAGTTTATAAACGATGGATGAAATATCGGTTATAGAAGCCGAAATTAAAGATGAATATAATCCATATTTCAACCATCATTCATATACACTCAAACCTGTTTTAATGCGGTTCTTTTTTTGTGAGGTTTTTTTGTGTGGTATAAAAAAATCCCATCAAATGCATAATACGAATAAAAATTAATTAAAAAATGTAACTTAATAAGAAAACAAATGGCTGTCAAAATATTTTTACGAATTAATTGATCCTTAGCGCTTTTAAAGTAAAAAGTAAGAGTAGGTTTCTCCTTAAATAGTATCCATCGCTGTATATGTTAAGAGGCTGATACAGAATGTTTAGTTGGGATAGGTGGGCGGACTCAAAGGTATGACCCATGGAAGGGGGAAAGTGAAGTGAGAAGAAGGCGTAAAGAAAAAAGAAGTGAAAAGAAGCCAGTCAAAGAAAGTTAGGTTAAGTTAGTTTTATTACGCCGCCATATCCTCATGGGATATTCTGTATCTGGCGGCGGCCATTTATAGCTCCCATCACAGGCTGGCCAGCACCCATGATGGGGTCAACCGGATGGTTGAAGGATGGGGTTCAACAGGCCGGGCCCGGACCCCGCCTGAAAAATTAGAGGTGTGGGACCCGGATTTGAACCCGGATCCTCCAGGGTGGTAAGCCAAAGCTTTACCACGCGGCCATCCGGCCGACTGTCAAAGAAAGTGTGACTGGATACTAGGTTAGAGTAGGATAGCAACCAACACCTCTGTCCCCGAGCGCCTGCATCGGAAATTAATTAAACAAATCTACAAAGTCTGATCCTGGTCAGGAGGAAAAAATAAAAGAAATAAATAAATAATAATAATAATAATAATAATAATAACAACAATAAAAATAAAAACAAAAAATTTACAAAAATTACATGGACGAGAAATAGATGAGAAGCCGGTGAAAACTCGGACAATTCACTTAGAATTCAAAACACTTTGTTTGTAAAACAGTTGAAGATTCTTGTTTGAAGATAATGTTGATCGAGTGTCCAATTCATCTGTTTACCGGAGTAGGATTTATGGGAGAACCCATCAAGAGCGATGGCCATAAACAAAGTATAGAGCCGTTTTGAGTCTTGTAGTTAGTCATCAGGAGTTGATGAGCTGATGAATTCACGTAGCACTATTTACAATTTGGAGAACTGAAGAAGGTTGATGGATCTACGAAACACAAATCACTATTAGGTAAGGGTGATGGATGAGCCTTGTGGGTGAAGAACATCACAGTTAAAAACTTGGAGGTCTCTTAGCAAGGGGTAAGAATGAGTAAAATTCAAGTATGAATTAAAGCATCTGGGAGGGAGATGGTCCGAAGTGATCCAAAGGAACTGAATGTATCAAGAAGGTGGAATGAGAAGTGTGCAGCAAGCTCCAAAAGTCCAATGGTTGGGGTCCGTGAGAGAATGGGGAGGCGTGACGGAAGGAAAAGGCTCCAAAAATCTTCCCCGGGTAGCACCCAAAAGGAGCAAGCCACCAGATGAGGAGGATCTAAGAATTTGCCTCGGAATGACCCATGGAAACAAAAGACAATGGGAGAGCGTTAATCATTACTCGAATGTTGGGGAAACTGTTCCGGAACACCCCCGTGCGGCAAAGGAAAGAATTTAACTCTTCAAACATTTCGCAGTAGTCGATGAGTTGGTTAGGTTGATATGGGCAATTTAGGCCGACTTTGATTACTGTCCTTTCCAAGGAAACCTTTTCAGGATGGAAAAGAGGGCAATTAAAAAGGATGTGATTTGAATCTTGAGGGGTGTTACAATCACATACACAGTAATTGGTGTCTCGGAAGCCAAACCTTTGGAGATAGGTTGCCATGTTGCCGTGCCCTGTTACAAGTTGGGTCAAGAAAAAGTTTGGACGGAAGTATTTATTTTTAAGTATGGTTTCCACCAAAGGGAAAAATTGAAAGGGTAAGCGTCCAGTGGTATCTTCATCCCAATTATGTTGTCATTGTTTAGTTATATATTCCGAAACTTTATGTTTAACATATTTTTGGGGGCGTCTTGAATACATTACTGGGAGATTCCATTCTGTGGTTCTCCGGGCTAGTTTGTCTGCTAGCTCATTCCAGTTGTGGCCTTTGGTCCAGTTTAGGATAATTGTTTGTTTTCCCTTGTATTGTTGAATCATATCCTTGATCATACTGACCAGGTTGGATCGATGTATGTCGCCTGAGATCATGTGGCTAGCAGAACTACTGTCCGAAAAAACAGAAACATGGGAGGAGTGAAAGTTGTTCTCCTGAATCTTTTTTAGTCCATAATAAATTGCCAAAAGTTCGGCTTGAATTAAGAGCCTCTTCCAGGGATGTTATCGTTTGGGAGACGATAACAGCCCTGGAAGAGGATTTTGTTATTAGAATGTATTATGACTAATTTTGCTCCGGTTCCGCTGGGCATTCTTGATCCATCTGTAGAAATGCTGAGCCCTTTATTGCAATTGTCAGTATTAGTTTGTTTCCATTAAATAATTAGATTGGGATGTGGATTCCAAGAAGGAGCTGGGATCCACTCGAGTTTTTCTTTTTGAATCTCTTTATTCAAATCCTGAAGCTCTTCAGGAAGTTTAACAGAAGCCGCTAAGGTACCATAAATCAAGACCTGTTCGAATTTTATTAATTTACACAGATGACTACGCATTTTTACTAAATTTAAAAGCCTTTAGTTTCATTAGATAAAAAGAAATCTAATCAAATTATTCATTAAATTTTAAATAATTAGTTAAAAAATATATTTTAAATATTTATTACTTACCGATTCAAAAATCTCGAAATCGTCTGCTTCTAAACGCATGCGTAGAAATCGAAGGATCGTCTGCTTTTGATGATCACTTAATAATTCAGTAAACTTTAAATTTTTCAATACTTCTAGTTATCATTTTAATATCTTATCAATACTTCCTAGAAATAATTACTGCCGTATTTTTCACGAAACAATTAAATAAAGTTTGTTAATAAAAATTTCGATCCCATCTTCTAAAGTTGATTTCCCTCGTTGTCAAGGAAACAGTAAATAGTATCTTCTGTGTCTTTGATAGCATATGTCTTATTACTGTACTAACTAACGCATCAAGTTTTTATCGTAACCAGAAAAACGGTAAGTAGTAATTTAGTGAAAACCATTTCGGAATAGACTGTACATACCTCTTGACCGATAAATGTTCCGGTATGTAAATTCAATTTTTCCTTATTTGGAAAACCAATTTCTAGCTAAATCGTGAAGTTTTTGAGGTTTCGAATTACATAGGACTTTTTTTATGCGGTCCCTATTTACCGCACAAAAACAGGTTTGAGTGTACTATACTTCTTTATTCAAATGTCCTTCAAATTGCGTGTTCTATCGTGTACAGGTATCATGCAATCTAAATATTTAACAATACCTTGAAAAATAAGAATTCAGCTATTTTACTAATTCCTTTATTTACATTCACTTTGTAGAATAATTAATGAAGTCGTATCAGACGAAATGCATTTCTTCCTTCATGTACACCTTATTTATTGAATAAAGTTGTTTCAAAATAATCTTCTAGCACTCTTATTTCTACGCTCTTAAGCTGCAGCAACGATGGGATAATTTTTAAAAATAAGCATTTAAAAACATTTAATTTTTTCAAATTTTCTTAAATAGAAATCAACAAAATAATAGTTAAATGGATTTAATTACAAAAAATCGGAAACCGTAAAATAATATATATATAAAGTTAATATAAATAAACCTATAATAAATACAGTACTAGAAGTTATTAATGGTCTAATAAATATTTCCATTCTGTCGAGAGGAGCTCATTATCAATGAGTTAATAATAGGGAAAGTTTTCTTATGTTCTAGATTTAACTAATCTCTATAAACTTACATATATATGCGAAACATTTATATCCAAAAAGATAGTTTCTATGAGTTTATCAATATAAAAATTACAATAAAGCATACTTCAGATTAATTAATTTAAAAAAATTAAAAACATTCTTGTTTTCATAACAAAAAATTAATTACACAGAAAAAACATTCTCAATAGAAAAATATCAAAAATGACTATATAGATACAACTATCAATAGGCGCATTCGGCAATTCAGATCAATCTGACTGATATCTGAACTGCTGAGTTTCGTCTGACTCATTTGACTTGGAATAATAGGCGCATTCGGCAATTCAGATCAATCTGACTGATATCTGAATAGATCACGTGACTGCTGAGTTTCGTCTGACTCATTTGACTTGGCATTTGCCGAATGCATATGTCTGCTTCTCTATTGACCAACATGGCAGACGAAGTGATAAATTAATACAAGTTATTACACATATTACAATGCTTTACATGTATAGTAATATCGAATTAAAAAAAACTTACACTGGATTAGTGGCTAATCATCCTCAATATAAATACCATTTATTGAAATAATTATCAATAAAACAAATATAAATTAACTACGACATTAATAACAACTCTGTCTAACATTGCTCCTCTGAATGTTAGACAGAGTTGAAAAACTTCATCACTTTCATTCATTTCAATTTAGCATAAATATCTCATGGGCGCCGCCATGTTGCTCAGACCAATGTCAGAAACTACAGAGATGACTGACGAAGATCTGACTATCTGAGTTCAGAACTTGTCAGTTGTCTGATTTGCCAAACGGGGAACTTCAGTCAGATATACGTCAGAACTCAATGCACAACTATTATTGTTCAGATTTCTTAAGAATTCTGAATTGCCGAATACGCCTAATATAACTAATAATATTAAATAAATAATTACATAATTTATATGTATTTTTTCGCAGAGTGAAATTTTTAATAAATTTTCATTACTTGAAATATTCTTGTAAAATTCTTCACAAGAATTGGAAAATTGTACTTAAACTTGTACTATTTTGCTTTCAACATTTCTACGTTCAGCAGCGTTTTTTCTAAAGTCTAAAGCTTATTCTTTACTGAAAAACTTTCTGTTGCACCATTGGTGCCTGGCAAGCATAATGCAAATTTAATTATTTTCTTAATATTCCTAAATGGTATGTTGTTCGTATCAAAGAGATTAAATATTTATATCCATCTTGCATCGGTTGCATTTTTTTGTTCATTCCAAGCATTTATTTTATTTTGTATCATCAACATATTTTTTTACATATAATATCTCATCAAAAAGTTTATTTTCTTCCTTATCAGCATCGAGTTGTTTTTATTTTACATCAAATTTTTGAAATGTATTCAAAACTTTTTTGCGCATTTTGCCAATTAATACCGCTTTTAAGATTGATTCACTTAAAACAATCAGTCTGTTCAAATTGTGATAAACGAAGTTCTAAATATTGGATACGTTTTTCATAAAAAAAAACTGTTGACATTGGATTTGAAGGAATCTGTTTTGGATCAACCATTCTCTTTTAAATTTCTTAACTTATTGCTCACAGTGAGTGGCAGATATTGCACTAACTTGATTCTATTCTTTCTTTTAATTTGAATTTTAAATCGGCTATTCCTGTAACAATCTCCATAATAGTATTTTTATCGTTTTCAATACTTGTCACATATAAATAGAAACCTTTGTTACCTGTTAATAACAATAGCGTCATCTAGTATGAAGTAGAGGAAACAGGAACTTTGTGTCATTGCGAAAATATTAAAAAAATTACATGTTCAATCTGGGAAGTTTTCACTGCGGGTCAAACAACTTAAATCCATGATAGTCCCTGCATAATCTGGTACATGTGGTCACGTTACTTTCGTGGCAAGTTATAACATTCAAGATGAGCTATATGCTCCTTGACTAAAGGAAGTGTTTCATGATGTATCTGCAACATCACGTTGATGTTCTTTTATTTGATGTCTTGAATCCGTTCATGTGTTCATTATGTATAATTTATTTATTTTGGTACATTTGTATGTTAAAGAGAGTCATAAACGCCACAAACGAACAAACAACATGAAAAAGAAAACAAGTCAGATCGTTCGAGATCTGACTTGTTTCCTTTCTCGTATTCTACATTCGATTATTTTAGTATTATGAAAGTGAAAAACTGAAAATAGATCTGAAAACCCGAAAGATCTCTCTATTAATGATTTTTGTTATAATTTAGTTAAAACAAGCTGCCTTTAATAAATTTATGAAATAATTAATTTTTATTGATGTTAGATGATACTAAAAGGAATTACACAAAAGAAAATTATTTGATATTTCTATAAATGCATTTATCTGAAAAATATTAGTTTCCATGGAATTTGATATTATCATTATAATATTAGAAAATTGAAATACTTTAATATATTCTAATGGATAATATGAAGTTAATAATCTTAGAATAGTTAAAAACTTTATAAGATTATTGTGGGATATATTGTGAGATAACATTATAAAGTTAATTTATCTATATTTGTTATTAAATGAATCGAAAATGATTATTAGCTATTATTAAATGTATAGTATATTTAAAATTTTATGATCTAAGGACAGTACAGTACTGCAGATTTTGTAAGTGTGAAACTTTGTGCCATTATTTAAATATTAACACTTTTAAAGATATACCGTATCTTGTCGATTCTATACTGTCATTGTTTGAACGTTGTACCATTATATATAAGTGAATAAAACAAAACCAAAAATATTTAATTATTATTATCGAAAAAAAATTAAAAAAATTAAATTAGCTTAGTAGTTTTATTTGTCGTTTTTTTAACATTTTTTAACACTCCTTGACACATTATTTTTACTTAATCTATTATAATCTGTAATTCTTTAATTTTCAATAATTATTTTTTAAATCACAATTATGCTAAATTATCAAAATTGCTTTATTATATATATAATATAAAATGAAAATACCGTACATACCTCTTCGAAAGTTGCTATATATAATAAACTTTCCTTTTCTGCGATTCAAAATCTATTGTTTGAATATCAGAATTTCTCCGAACTGATTGTATATTATTAACAGAAAGTAATTTATTTTAATAATAGTCGAAAGAGGATTCGATTTCCTTGTTAGTTAATGGTAAAAATATTACCATTTTTTTTAATCGAATTTCGTAATTATAAGATTTAAGTTTGAATAGAATTGATCTTTGGTATCAGAAAAAATATTTCTATCAGTTTTTCTCTTGAGATGTTTCTTTAAAGCAGCAATAAAACAAAATTCTATAAAATTATAATTAAATATGTCATGGAATTGTTTTCATAGAATCAAGTCTCTCTCTCTTTAATTAATTTTATTAAATTTATAGGTCTATACACTAGTGAATAGATTGGTTTTAACTAAAGTATTTTTATTTATAGTCGGATCCTGTTAACACGCGGTTTAGTAACATGCGAGTCTGCTTAACACGCGGTTTTATCATGTTTACCTTGATAAGCAATCGCTTGTGATATCACTCCTAGATATCTTCGTCATTAAATCTTGTGATCAGTGAAATTAGTTTCACGTTCAACCATTTTGTAGTGGTCATATCATACAGGAAAATTCATATCAATGTTAGAACTTATATTATCGCTCAATTTATATTAATACTGTAACTGGCGGTTCACTTAATACGCAGTTTAGTAACCATGGAAGGAAAACAGCCAGTAGTTAAGAAAACAGTTATATAAAAGTTTAAAGGAAAGGGGAATAACTTCAAAAGCTTTGATTATCATTAAACAAGTTATTCCATCTGGACCAGGGGCTTTCTTTATATTTAGATTTTTACCCCAACTACCGCGTGTTAACGGGGTCAGAGTGTATTTTTAACTATTACATTATATTATACTGTAGATTATTTATGTATTTTTACGTACTCGCAAATTTTATACTATCTTAGTTTTATTTATTGTCACTGTGATCATTAAATGAAAGCGGAAAACCGTACATGAAAATTATTCAATCGAAACAAGTTTTTTTTTTCTTATTTCGCTATCATAGCTATCATTTAGGAATTTTTTTTTTTTTATTCCTAAATGATAGCTATTTTCCAGGTATTACGTTGGTTAAAAATTATTGTCTTTGATTGTATGAAAGTCCATTAATGTCGTATTAATAAAGTCACTTATATTAAAAATTGTACCTTACTTAATTCCTTAATGAGATACAGTACATTTATCTTACATTTTAATATATAAAAAAGAATTAAAAAGGAAAAAATTTATTTATCAAACTTTACGTTGCTATGAAATTTTGAATTATTAGTGTTTGATATCGATATTTTTCATTTTAATCAAACCGTAGGGTTTAGAACTTTAGTTATTAATTTAATTGCACATGAGCTCTCAAGCTTTAGCTTTCACAGAATAAAAGAACAATTTTCAAAGCACCTTATTAGCAAAGTTATGAATAAAATACCAGAGGAAGTCAAATGAGCAAAATTCTCCAGCCTGAGGAGTAATTATGAGCAATAACGCCTATACGGGGGTAAATTGGGACTACTCAGCTCATTAATAAATAATTAATAATTAATAATAAATAAAATAAATAAGAATAATCAAATAGACAGAATATAGCAATTCTGTCTATTCTGTCTATTTGAGCTATTCAGAATATAGCAAAGTTAAGCTTTAACTTTCACAGAATAAAAGAACAATTTTCAAAGCACCTTATTAGCAAAGTTATGAATAAAATACCAGAGGAAGTCAAATGAGCACAATTCCCCAGCCTGAGGAGTAATTATGAGCAATAACGCTTATACGGGGGTAAATCGGGACAAAGAATAATCAAATAGACAGAATATATCTTCTGAACAGATGTGGAGTTATGAATAAAATACCAGAGGAAGTCAAATGAGCACAATTCCCCAGCCTGAGGAGTAACTATGAGCAATAACTCCTATACGGGGGTAAATCGGGACAAAGAATAATCAAATAGACAGTATAAAGCCATGGTGGCCAAATTTTAGCTTGTGAACAGATGTGTCTCCATATCATGAAAGTCAATAGTTTATATGACTCATGGAATTGAGTAAATATCTATTTAATTTTAAAAAATAATATATTCCTCCATATCATGAAAGTCAATAGTTTATATGACTCATGGAATTGAGTAAATATCTATTTAATATTAAAAAATAATATATTCCCGAGGCCAGTAGAAGATTGAAGGGTCCGGGCCGCTTCCTAACAATAACAAGTTTTCTACTTTTTTAAGTAACTGCGCACTATATGCTATATAGAATTAAAATTGTATTATAAAAAATGTAACATAAAGATAACTCTTTGTATTCTACCACAGTTAAAATAAGAATTAATTATGATAAATAGACATAAGTATTTCCTTTTAAACAGAGAAGGAACTGACAGACTGATAGGACCCACAACAACATTTTTAGAGGAATGGGATACATACAATGAAATATGTTTATTACGAAACGATTGGGACCGGAAAAGTTTTCGTTATAACAGATGTTTCATTATACGCTAAAAGAAAAATTTTTAAAAGTTGGGGGCGATTCCCAAAGTTATTTCCATGAGATTATGATACCGCTGTGAAGTTAGCCCCCCACTTTTGAATTTTAAAATTTTTTCTTTTGCACTCGTTTGCACCTCGTTAGCACCTTTTGCACTTTTAATAATTTCGTTTGCACTCCCACCGTTTGGCCACTAGAGCCAAAAGAAATTTGGGGGGGGCTAACTTCACACTGGCCCCCAGTCGTGAATTTTCAAATTTTTTCTTTTGCACTTGTTAGCAAATCATTAGCACCTTTTGCACTTTTAATATTTTGGTTCTAGCCCCCACCGTTTGCCCCCCAGAGCCATAACAAAATCGGGGCCCAGCCCCCCAGTTTCGAATTTTCGAATTTTTTCTTTTGCACTCTTTAGCAAATCGTTAGCACCTTTTGCACTTTTAATATTTCGGTTCTAGCCCCCACCGTTTGCCCCCCAGAGCCAAAACAAAATCGGGGCCCAGCCCCCCAGTTTCGAATTTTCGAATTTTTTCTTTTGCACTCTTTAGCAAATCGTTAGCACCTTTTGCACTTTTAATATTTCGGTTCTAGCCCCCACCGTTTGCCCCCCAGAGCCAAAACAAAATCGGGGCCCAGCCCCCCAGTTTCGAATTTTCGAATTTTTTCTTTTGCACTCTTTAGCAAATCGTTAGCACCTTTTGCACTTTTAATATTTCGGTTCTAGCCCCCACCGTTTGCCCCCCAGAGCCAAAACAAAATCGGGGCCCAGCCCCCCAGTTTCGAATTTTCGAATTTTTTCTTTTGCACTCTTTAGCAAATCGTTAGCACCTTTTGCACTTTTAATATTTCGGTTCTAGCCCCCACCGTTTGCCCCCCAGAGCCAAAACAAAATCGGGGCCCAGCCCCCCAGTTTCGAATTTTCGAATTTTTTCTTTTGCACTCTTTAGCAACTCGTTAGCACCTTTTGCACTTTTAATAATTTCGTTTGCACTCCCACCGTTTGGCCGCTAGAGCCAAAAGAAATTTGGGGGGCTAACTTCACACTGACCTCCAGTTTTGAATTTTTTAATTTTTTCTTTTGCACTCGTTAGCAAATCGTTAGCACCTTTTGCACTTTTATTATTTTCGTTTGCATCCCCACCATTTGCCCCCCAGAGCCAAAACAAAATCGGGGCCCAGCCCCCCAATTTCGAATTTTCGAAATTTTTCTTTTGCACTCGATAGCACCTTTTGCACTTTTTATATTTAGGTTCTAGAACCAACGGTTTGGCCCTGACAGCCAAAATAAATTCGATGAGGTAACCTGATATTTGCTTCTTTATTGATGTCATTAATCTTAAATTAGAAAAGAAAAGAACGCATTAAATATAAAAATATTCTCAACGATGTTTCTATTTGATCATGAAATATGTAGCACCTTCAGCACTCGATAGCACCTTTTGCACTTTTTATATTTAGGTTCTAGAACCAACGGTTTGGCCCTGACAGCCAAAATAAATTCGATGAGGTAACCTGATATTTGCTTCTTTATTGATGTCATTAATCTTAAATTAGAAAAGAAAAGTACAATTATAAAGCAGCCACTCTCGACGATGTATGATTTGTATTTAGGATCGTTATCCTAGTTTTATAATAATAAATAATAGTTTTATAATAATAATAATAACTTCCATGTTAGAAAAGAACGCATTAAATATAAAAATATTCTCAACGATGTTTCTATTTGATCATGAAATATGTTGCACCTTCAATATAGGTTTCACTGCAGTTAAGCTGTTATTTGCAGGAACGTTATCAAGAAATGGTAACTTTTTCCGGGAAAGAGATAAAAGAATTTGTCAAATATGGTTGTACAGTATATACAAAATAATTTTTTTAATTATGATAAATAGACATAAGTATTTCGTTTAAACAGAGAAGGAACTGACAGACTGATAGGACCCACAACAACTTTTTTTTAGAGGAATGGGATACATTCAATGGAATATGTTTATTACGAAACGATTGGGACCGGAAAAGTTTTCGTTATAACAGATGTTTCATTATACGCTAAAAGAAAAATTTTTAAAAGTTGGGGGCGATTCCCAAAGTTATTTCCATGAGATTATGATACCGCTGTGAAGTTAGTTAATTATGATAAATAGACATAAGTATTTCGTTTAAACAGAGAAGGAACTGACAGACTGACAGGACCCACAACAACTTTTTTTTTAGAGGAATGGGATATATACAATGGAATATGTGTATTACGAAACGATTGGGACCGGAAAATTTTTTGTTATAACCGATGTTTCATTACAACTGACGCGAAAAGAAAAATTTTTAAAAAGTTGGGGGCGTTTCCCAAAGTTATTTCCATGAGATTATGATGTTATTCTTCGAAAAAATCGATATTTTAAAGATTTCTTCGAAAATATAATTAAAAAGATAAAATTCGTCGAACCTCAATTTTCTCAAATTGCATACACAGTAGTAGATTTAGTTTTCCAGAAGACGCAATTAAAGATTCGAAGCGAGAGAAAATAGTAATGGCGACACTTCTGGCGCGGGAGTTCGCACATGCGCAGAAACATGGACACCACACGCTTATTCCTTTATTATATATGATGATATAAGGGCCCAAAACCTGGTTCGTACCGGGGCCGGGATTTCTCTCGGCGCCCCTGAATTTAAGACTGTGAGTATATATATAGGGGGCCCCAAAACCTGGTTCGTACCGGGGCCGGGATTTCTCTCGGCGCCCCTGATAATAAGCACAGTATGGGGAATTTCACACAGTTACCTGATATTATGATATATTATTGATGCAATAGATGAACATTATAGGGTTTTTATTTTGGTAAAATATATCGTAATGGGATTTAGACACCTTCCTTGTGTTGTTTTAAATTAGTTAGTACAGCAGTTTAGTTATGAACAGTAGAAACATATAACTTAAAAACTTAAAATTATAACTATTTGTCATAATTTAATCACGATAACTGTTAAGAGTTTATATGCACTTATTTAAAGATTTTTTATGCTTACTTTTCAAAATAGAATATAGCAGAAATCAATTGCTGTATAAATATTACTCAGGCAGTGCCAGTCATCCCAGCTAGATTTTTTTAAAAAGCAAAAGATTATAATGTTTTCGTCAAATATGTCAAATATATGTGTCTAAAAAATTTTATTATATTTTCGGAAATAAGATTTATAGTATTTATTAATACATGTATACAGGAGCGCCGAGAGAAATCTTGGGTCCCGGTACGAACCAGATTTTGGGGTCCCTATATATATATTATTTTTTTCCTTTTATCCTCTGTAAGATAATCAAAACCATAAATACTACATATGTTTTATACACAGTTTAATCAAAATTTTATTCACTTTAAATTCTGTTTAATTAAAAAGTATACTATACGCAATTTGAGGTAATTGAGATTCGACGAACTTTAATTTTTAATTATATTTTATATTAAAAATCTTTAAAATATCGAGTTTTTCGAAGAATAACGTCATTGGCTCATAAACTAACTTTGGGAAACGTCCCCAACTTTTAAAAAAATTTTTCTTTTCAAGTCCGTTATAACGAAAAAATTTTCTCGTCCCATTCGTTTCGTTATAAATGTATTCCACTGTATATATCCCATTCCTCTAAAAAATTTGTTATGGGCCCTGTCGGTTTGTCATTCCTTCTCTGTTTAAATGAAATTCTTACGTCTAATTAGGCCTACCATTTTCAATTCTATATATCTTATAATGTGCAGTTATTTAATTTAAAAAAGTAGAAAAAATTCTTATTGTTAGGAACGGCTTGGGGCCCCTCAATCTTCAACGGGCCCGGGGAATTTGTCCCCACTTCCCCCGTCTCGGCGTCACTGCATGTATACTCTGTCCTCTATCTTTATAATTAATTAATAAATATATTTTTATGAAATTCGGGTGGTTCCATCATTAAAGCCCTGTAAAGACGATTTCTGTTTTCTAATATTATATTCATTATTTTTATTATGAAATAAAAGATTTTTGAACATTAAACTTAAATTGTACTTTAACAAAAAGAAATTTAATTTATCAATAAGCTATATATTTTATAAAACAACTATACATGTAGATATATTTGAGACATACTAATATCCATATTGAATTATACATTTCAGATTTCAAAAATATATTACTAATTTATAGAAGTTTTGGTACTGAATTTTTAATGTGCGTGGGCTAGAAAGGATTTTTAATAAAGAATTTTTATTAAGGATATGTATATAAATTGTTAAATCATAATGTAACTCAACATTATTGAAGTCTTTATTGTACAACAAAGGAATGTAGCTTTTAATATACATTAAACTTAAATTGTACTTTTACAAAAAGAAATTTAATTTATCAATAAGCTATATATTTTATAAAACAACTATACATGTAGATATATTTGAGACATACTAATATCCATATTGAATTATACATTTCAGATTTCAAAAATATATTACTAATTTATAGAAGTTTTGGTACTGAATTTTTAATGTGCGTGGGCTAGAAAGGATTTTTAATAAAGAATTTTTATTAAGGATATGTATATAAATTGTTAAATCATAATGTAACTCAACATTATTGAAGTCTTTATTGTACAACAAAGGAATGTAGCAACTTTTTTTAAATTCCAAATTAAGATAGAAGTTTTCTTCTTTGTAGATCATATTTGGCCATCAATTATGTAAATATGTTTTTTTTTTATTTGTATATCATTATTAATGGTCATAAATATTATTTCAGAAACACTTTAGTGAAAGTCAGTTTGAAGAAATGAGAGCTGATGGGAGAAAGAAGCTCAAACCCAATACTATTCCTGAATATATTTTTAATGATATTATTCAAAATCCCATAATGAAAAAACATTTAGGAAGTTTATTTTCCAATATGTCATTCTGTCCATTTTAAACTTATGAAACAATTTTTCAAAACAAGAATTTATTTTCTTCTAAGAAAATTTAACAAAGCCAGTCAAACTAAGAAATCTAAATGTGATAGTAAATCTATAGGCATGAGAATTGCCATCAAAAGCACTGTTTAACTATTAAAAAATTTTTTCTTGATTAGGAACAGTAAATAAAACCTAAAATTCTGTTTTAAAATTATTTGGGATGTGTCAATTTTTCCTATGTTAGTATAAACGCAACAAACTGTTAACTGAAATAATGTAAATAAAGAAATTAATATGTAGAATATATTAATGATTTGCCAGAACATTGTTATATATTATGTATATTAATGTGCTAATATGAAAAATAAATAAATTATATATATACAGTGGTACCTCAAAATCATTTTAAAATAATTTTTTAAATAATAAATTTAATATTATTAATTAAATTTAATCCATAATAAAAGAACAGTTACGCATTTTAACATTTAATGTAAATGATTAAGTGTTAGGAACGAGGAATATTAATAAATTCTTTAATAAGAAGAAGATTAATATCATCATTAGTAATATTGTTACACAAATTACATATTATGCAACATCATATAAAAATATTTGTATAAATATTGATACTATATTAATGACATTTTCACAACGTAATTTCGAGGTTAATATCATCATTAGTAATATTGTTACACAAATTACATATTATGCAATATCATATAAAAATATTTGTATAAATATTGATACTATATTAATGATATTTTCACAACGTAATTTCGAAGAAGAATTTTGTCACGTTATATTCAATGATAAAATCAACAGTTAATGATTTTATTTGTGTAAATTGTGAAAATTACAAATTATTCATATATATGAGTATGATTTAAAATTATCCTCTAATCACATTCTTAAAAAAAATCTATGTAACTGATATGGATATCAGTTATATTTTTTAAGATTGCGATTATAGTTGCAATCTAATTCCTGAAAGCAACATTTGAATAAAATGTCCAATTAATATAGTATAATATATTAAATTTAAAAACTTCTCATGATATTTTAATAATTACAATTTTAAATAAAATAAAAATATAAGAATAATGTAATATAATAGCAGCGGAATGAATAATTTTAAATATTACCTGAACAATATCCAAAATTAAGCCAGCGGCCACTGTTCCCAATCCAGCAATAAAAAATGGAAAAGAAACTTGAGTAAATATACGGCAAAGAGATTCTGTATTCTCAATGTTTCTTTGTATTCCGCCACCATTTTCTTCTATATCTTCTTGTATAAGAGGTTTGATCTCTGTTTCTTGTTTTGGTTGTTCGTTATCGATATTTGTTTCTTCAATATCCATTTTAGAGGAATTCTGTTTGTAGATTTTAATATTAATTATCCCAAGAAGTGAAGAATAAGAATCAATGAGCCAAATGTATTTTTGGATTATTTGTTCAGTTTTAGTCATCACCTAAGCAAAAATTAATATTTTAGAAATGCCATTTTAAAAAATTTAACTTATAAAAATTAGTAAATTACCTTTATTATATAAACTTCTTTTCCAAAGAAGCTACAGAAATATTTTCTAACCCATCTATTTAATATTCAGAGAAACAGTCGCCTTTCCGCAAACCGATTTCGAATTAAACAGAGCAGTACTTTTTTTGTCGTCATTGAAAGAGAATACCAGAAATCATTTAATCAATAAATTTATAACATAAAATAATCTATAAAAATGGACTTTGTAATTTACGATATCATTTTCATGTTCTTTTGTAACTCTCATCTTCTATTGTTCTGAAACTAGTTGTGACTGGTTACAGCAACATGAATATTCGGATGATTGGCTATATGAAAGATACACACCCTTAGATTATTAATAACGTCATAATTTTTTTAATATTATTATTCTGTAATCGATTTTTATCGCTACATGTCTTTCACGTGAACAGAGAGCAAAAGTAAGAATTACGTATTTATTTATTTCAGATTTACGAATCATTACATTTATCAATCACATGTTCTGAGAATTTTATGAATGCTTGACTTTAATTATTTATTTTATTAATGAAAACTAAAATAAATAATATTTTTAAAAATATGATAAATTTTTAATCTTTTATTGATATCAATTTTCTTTCTATGTCAATGTTTAAATTAAAAAAATCTAAGAATATTTTATTTTGAATTTTTAATACGATATGTCATTTTTATTAAACTATTTTTACGAAAAAATTGGCTATACGTATTTGCCTTATCTGTCTATTCATTTATCTCCATTAGGATATCTTGAAAACCAAATATGAAAGCATTTAAAATATCATTTCTTTATTCTCTAAGATACATATTACGCTATATATTGGAACATGATAATTCTGAAGGTCTCTTTTAAGATGGTGGTTTTTCAAAATATTAATAATTTTGAGAAAATTTTTCCCGGTTAGTCTTTGAATACGTACCGACATTTAAAGAACGATATATCAAAACGTTTAAATGCTTTTGTACCATTCGATATATCAATCATGCTTTTGTAAGATTTCTTCTATAACAGAAGATTTACCAATTGAATTGGGAAAAACTTCTAGTTAGGCATACCTATTAGAACAGACCAAACAAATAAAAGGGATAATATCTGTACTTAGAAATTTAACTGCCAAAAGAATGAAAAATGGATCGAAAAAAATATAAAACAGCAATTACTAAATGAAAGTGGGTTAGGACATTCGAAGTAAAAAAGAAATTATTTAGTCGCTTCTTATAACAAACAAATCAAATAGTGCATGAATTCTATTCCACACCAATTGAGGCATACATATCAACAAAACAATTTCATGTTTTGTGTGAATATGTCCAATCTAATCATACCCAATCCCTTTATCAGGTTTTAAATGAAATTCAGCTTGGTAGCAATTTCAGAATTGAATTACAAAGTTCTGGAAATGATACCAGAAGTTTGCAATTCTGCGAGAAATAGCGTTTAGATAATAGGCACCTGTTTATATTTAGGAATAATTTATTTAGATAATATTTGTGAAATGAGGTAATACATTTCGCAAATCGAACTACGACCATTGCACTAATACCACCAACTATTTAAGATTTAGATGACGACTTTCACATTCCCTGGAATTGTGTTTTTCCGAATTTTTGCTTTCTCGAAATTCAGAAATTTCTGAATTAATAATTAATTTCTCGAGATTTGAGATATTCTCGAGGATACAGAGATGAGATTCTCGAGAATCCCTAATGTGTTTAGTGAAAGAAATACCTGTTTTTAATAAGGATAAAAACAAAATGAGGCAGAAAAATTCATGCACAACGAAAACAAATAATATTGGTTTATTTTATATTTGTTTTTTATTTAATATTTTAATTATATTGAAAAAATAGGTCAAATTTCAATAAAATTGAAAAAATAATCGTATTTGTTTTACAATTACTGATAGTTTTTATTAAAATAGATTTTCAATACACAAACAATCTATTGTTTTATCTGCTTAATGGATCCTGTATTTGGATACAAAAATTCCAGAAAGAGAATTTTTGTGCCCAATCTTATACAATATAGACGTATATGAGCATTTTAGCCTATACGACTGCTTATTTTTTACACGAAACTATACTTGATTATTTAGAACAGGGCTGTCCAACCCACGGCCCGCGGGCCGCATGAAGCCCAACGCTGTAATGAATGCGGTCCAACATAAAATCGAAAACTTCCTTAGAACATTGAGATTTTTATGTAATGAAGTTAATGGAGTTTTTATTATTTAAATAACTATCCACATTTCCTATTTCCATTTTTTATTTCTTATTTTAGTGATTAAAACTTCTTGACCTGCTCAATGATTTTAAAAAATTTCTGAACGAAAGAAATCCAAAATTATTATGCTACGACACTTTTGCTTATTTGTCATGGAGGAATTATACATTATACATTATTTATTAACGTTTTTGCTAAACAACTATCATTAGAATTACTATATTTTATGTGCGGCCCAAGACAATTTTTTTCTTCAAATGTGGCACAAGGAAACCAAAAGGTTGGACACCACTGATCTAGAACAACAAATACACCTCTTAGGAGAAGTTTAGGACCCTCCTATTTTGGCAACGTAATTTTCTAAGAGAGCTCTATAGTCGCTGGTTATTGGGTGAAGATGGGAGTTTTGCGGAATGACTGAAGGCTAGATATTCACTCATATCTGATCAAGCTCCTTGCCTCTAACATTCTATCAGATCACACTACAATATATGTGTTTTGATTTTGTTACGTAAACGTCATTACAAATCTGCCTACGTCATAGCATGGCAGATCTACAATTATAGAAATCTTAAAATTGCAATAAAATGAATGATTTTTATACAATTCATTAATCTATCTGTTATTTTAAGTTTATATGCCTGTTTTAAAATATTATTTTAGATTAGTTTCAGATAATTTTTTTTTGAAAAATAAAGTTAGTAGAAGTGACGCGAATAAACCACATGACTTATCCACTTAGTTTATTGACTGGAAAAAGTCGCAGAACCAAAAGAGGGTCAAAATAATTAATTTATCTCCATGAAATTTTTAGGATACAAATTCACAGAATTTTTTTTAATTCCCGAGTTTTATGTCGGCCGGATGGCTGCGTGGTAAAGCTGTAGCCAGGTTCAAATCGGATCCCACATCTCCAGTTTTTCAGTAGGGGCCCGGGCCCGGCCGTTGAACCTCTTCCTTCAACCATCCGGTTGATCCCATTATGGGTGTTGTCCAGCCTGTGATGGGTTCTATAAGTGGCCGCCGCCAGATACAGTATATCCCTCGTGCGATACGGCGGTTTAACCTAACCTAGTTTTATAAAAATTTTTCTTGATTATCGAGAATCCCAAAATAATAATTATAAAAAATTCTCGAGAATCGGGAATGAGATTTTCTTGTAGATATCGAAATTTCTGTGGACGGGAATCTCATGCACAATCACTAACCTGGAGTCTGTTATTTATGTTTTCCAGTGTAGATTACTAAGCAGCGGAACATTCCAATGCCCACCAAGAGCCACCTAGAGTCCTAGATCCGTGGTGGACCACCATCAGATAACGAATGGGATTCAACTGGCAGAAGGCTACGTGGTAAAATAATCGTTTACTATCTGGAGAATTGGGATTAACACTTCCAGAGTTTTTAAAGAGAGGTGTGAGTTTTTTCATTTTCAATATTTCAACCCGGATTGCCTCACCATGAGTGTTGGTTAACTTATCTCTTTACAATATATAAACTATTTGGTGATGACAAAATATGTCCCTTATGCGATTCGGTGACATAGCTAATTAATAAATTAATATTCCTGAGTTCCACACCTTCAGTTTTTTAACAAAAATAAGATAATATTTTACAAAAAATAAAATAAACAATAAGATTTAGCACTTTTTGGCTTCATCAGTGGCGTAGCAAGCATAATTGGCGCCCGGGATACGATAATTTTTTGGCGCCCCTGGAAAACATATATAATATATAGAAATATACTCGTAATAAGAATTTGGCGCTCTTCTGCGAGTGGCGCCCGCGGCATGATAGACACTCTTGCCCCCCTCGCTACGCCACTGCATATAAAGTATAATTGAACATATAGAATGAAAATACAGTACTATGAAACTATTTATTCTAAGATTCTAATTATATATTTTATATTAAGATGAAAAGATGCGATAATAATTTATGTAACTTGCAATATAATGAATAATTAGAGCAATTGCTGAAATATTATCATTGTGCATATGATGATTTAAAAAATCGAATTTTCTTGAGAACTATTTCTACTTTTCCCAGAAATGGGAAATTTTTAGAAACAAACCCTAGTAACTTATCCAACATTGATTAAAAAGTAGGTGACTCGACTTAAAATTTATTTAAGTGGCATTATTTTTAAATAGTTTTGTATATAGTTTTGTTTGCTTAATTTTTCTTACGAGCTCCGTTCCTATTAGAGTATTGAAAATTTTTATTAAAAATTAAATATTATTAAAAACTTTTCAGAAGATATCCATTACAAATACAGATTTACAGTAATTTTAAAATTATTTTAATAAAATATACAATATCAAATTTTACAAAAGAAATATATTTATACTTAAAAACAACTTTTTATACTAAATTACTTTATTATTAATTGATTTTGAGATTATATGTTAAAAATAATGTATCCTTTTTGAATGATTATTTATATGAATCATTATACTGCTCACGGATTCGTGTAATACCTACGAATTACATTAGTTATAATTTTTTGTCTTATAAACCGAAAGTACTGGAGTAGCATGAAGTATTGAATACTGAGAGCAACTAACAAATTCACTTTCTATTTTCAATCTATTTAATATTAAATTACATGCGAACTACATAATTTGTTGCGAAATATCATCTGACAGGATATTGCATAGAAAATTGCTAAAAAAAATAAATAACTACGCGGGAATAACATCGGAAATTTGGGATCTAGCGTAGTACTACTGATGATCAATAAAAAATTTTAAGAAAAAGTCTTTGATAGATCTATTCAACTTGATATCTGGTTACGTCACTAAAAGAATCCTTTCTAAAATGAATAATTAGACAACATTGATATCGAAACTTTGGAAATTCTTAGCATCAATGATTGATTATATATTTCAAATATTTTAAGATGTAGTTCGCACAAATTGACATATTAATTCAGAATAAAGATATTACAGATGTACAGTTTTCATTATTTTATAATAAATAATGAAAATATAAAATACAATATTTAAAATGAAATTTTAAATATTGTATTTTATATCTCTACTATTATTTATTTCAATAGTTTGTAAACAAAAACATGTAGATATTCTAATAAAAGTAAATATATAACTTAATAACATAAACAAGTGTAAGAAATCTGTTATTCATGTTTTTCAATCCTAGTAACTCAATGCCATGATTAATCATTCTTGCGTCCAATGCGTGATTTTATTTATATGCACATAAGTTCCATGGAAATAAATCAAATAAATAAGTCATTTATCAAAACTTTATTTATCTTATATGCACATAAGTTCCATGGAAATAAATCAAATAAATAAGTCATTTATCAAAACTTTTATTAATATTGCAAATAATCACAAAATACGGAATTAAATTTGTATTTTTATCTAGCAACATGACTGAAGATTTTGTAATATTATTTCCTGATGACTTTTAGTAATTTAATTTTTGCTAAATCTGCAGATTAAAGCCTGTTTTAATCTGCAGAATAAGACTCGTGCAACCGGCCCTTAGTAATTTAATTTAACTATAGTTGCTAGTTATACAATATTAAAATACATTATATCAGTGAAAAAATATATCATTTAGGAAAAATATATGCTTTTTTATAAACGATATTTGAAAAAGTACGGTTTAAATTATACTTTATTTAATTTTTAATACAAAACTATAAATTACATTAATAAAATATTTTGGAACTTAGTTACAAATCAAGTAAATAAATACACTAAAATCAAAAGAGTATCGATTAGAGTTCTCCAGTCATTTTAAGGATACTTATGACTTTAAAATTTATATCTTTTTAATATTTTTTCAATTGCTTATTTTTATTTATAGGCAATAAAAAATAATCTATGTTGATTTCAAAAAATATTTCAAGTTTAATCAAATATCTCTATAAAAGAGTCAAATAATAAAA
>AYEL01075090.1:0-10037 GCA_000484575.1 Olivierus martensii | reverse complement strand
TTTTTTGTGCGATTTTTATGTGCAATTTTTTTGTGCAGTATATAAAAAACATTCCATCAAATGCATATAACGAATAAAAATTAATTAAAAAATGTAATTAAAAAAAATAACGCACAAAAACCGACCGCATAAAAACAGGTTTGACTGTATATAATTCTTTGATGTAATAATGAGATCTTTAATTACTGTATAAAAATTTTTTTTATTACTGTATAAAGATTTTACTACTATCTATTTTTTGGAAAAGAGTTATACAGCTAATTAAAGATTTTTTCCTATTTTAAAAATGCTATTTTATGTTTTCCAATTTATATACAGTGAAAGATATAAGCAGTTATTTTGGAAATAATCAAATTCATTTTGTTTTTTAATAAAATCAAAATTTCGATAATCTTAAAAATAAAATTACTGAAATTTTGATTTACTGCAAATGTATTTTGAAAACTTTTATAAATATTTTGAATAATGAAATTTTTTGAATACTGTTAAAAGTAATTTCATTACTATATTCATATTTTGTTAGATTTTAGAAAGTTTTTTTTATTGATACAGCAAATCTGATGCTGAATACAATTTTGAATCTGATCTATTCATATATAATACAATATTTTAGTATTATATATTGGGTTGTTCGGAAAGTAATTTCGTTTTTTCCCACCAGTGGTGTTAGTTCTATTTTTACCTGCCAATTTCATTCTAAGCCATATTGTCATTGTAAATTTCGACAGCTGATGTTTCAAGGTATATTTATAAAATTTTTTTTGATTCTGTGCAGTAGTTTTTTTTGTGCCCTATCAAAAATGGAAAATAAAATGGAGATTTTCAGCATGTTTTGCTTTTTTATTACTGAAAAAGTAAGAATGCTGTTTAAGCAAAAAAAGTTATCTGAAGTGTAGGGAGAAGATGTGTTAACAGAATGCCAGTGCCAAAACTGGTTTGTAAAATTTCATTCTGACAATTTTGATAACCAGTTTTAGTACTGGCATTGTTTTGTTAAAGATGCACCACATGCTGGAAAATTAGTTGAAGCTGATGATTACAAAATAAAGGTATTGGTTAAAGCAAACTGCCGAATAACATCATTAGAAATTGCTACAAGATTGAATTTTTTTAATTCAACTGTTCACAACCAGTTGAAACGTTAATGTTTGAATTCCACATGGCTCAAAGAAAGATTTGCTCCATTGCATTGACATCTGTAATTTGCTGCTCAACGTAAGAAAGATTTGCTCCATTGCATCGACATCTGTGATTTGCTGCTCAAACAGAAAGATTCTCCATTGCATCGACATCTGTGATTTGCTGCTCAACTATGAAGAAAATGATCCCTTTCTGAAGTGGATCATAACTGTTGATGAAAAATAGTCCCTTTCTGAAGCGGATCATAACTGTTGATGAAAAATGGATTGTTTATCTTTCTGAAGCGGATCATAACTGTTGATGAAAAATGGATTGTTTACAAAGTTGAATGCAAACGATCATGGAGCAGAAGAAATGAACCAGTTCAAAGCACTCCGAAACTTTGATATTCATCAAAAAATATGCTCTTTGTTTGGTAGGATTTCAAGGGAATTGTTTTTTTTTTTTTTTTTTTTTTTTTTTTTTTTTTTTTTTTTTTTTTTTTTTTTTTTTTTTTTTTTTTTTTTTTTTTTTTTTTTTTTTTTTTTTTTTTTTTTTTTTTTTTTTTTTTTTTTTTTTTTTTTTTTTTTTTTTTTTTTTTTTTTTTTTTTTTTTTTTTTTTTTTTTTTTTTTTTTTTTTTTTTTTTTTTTTTTTTTTTTTTTTTTTTTTTTTTTTTTTTTTTTTTTTTTTTTTTTAGCTTGGATGGGATGTGCTACCATACCCACCATATTCGTCATATCTGGCACCCTCCGATTATTACTTATTCCAGTCTTTATAGAATTCTTTTCACGAAGAACACTTAGTTTAAATGAGGATGTCAAAAATCACTTGATTCAGTTTTTGCAAGCAAAGCGATTATTATTTATTCTGGTCTTTACAGAATTCTTTAGATGGCAAAACACTCTACTTATTCTGGTCTTTACAGAATTCTTTAGATGGCAAAACACTTGGTCAAAAATCACTTAGTTCAGTTTTTTGCAAGCAAAGATCAGAAATTCTACAAGTATGGAATCATGCTACTATCAGAAAGATGGCAACATATGTTGGACCAAAATAGTCAATATATAATTAATTAAAATATTTATATATAGTGGTACCTTGGTTAACGACGGTAATCCGTTCCAGAGGAACTGTCCTTAACCAAAACCATCGTTATCCAAAGCACAATTCCCCATAGAATTTAAATAAAATTGATTAATTCATTCCGGCTCCTTCCCACAACCATAGTAAATATTAAAAATGCAGATAAAACTCATTTAAAATGTCTTAAAAATATGGAAAATAGTATTTATTTATTATATTTGCTACAAAATGAACTCGTAAACACTGATTAGAAGCTTATAGATTCAACGATTATTATACAGATGAGATTTGATTTTGCCTTTTGATGGCGAACGAACAGTGACACGCATTCGCCGATTTATTGTCTATAAGACTCTGTATGAACGATCATGAATGAAAAGTTTGAGAAGCACTGGTCTATATGAACTGTAAGGGTGACACGCACTCGCCGATTTATTGTCTATATGAATTGTAGGATCTCGAACAGACTTTTTGTTCTTCTTCTAATGGAATCCGAAACTGCGACGTCACACCACTCGCAGGTATCAAGTTCTTCTAATGGAATCCGAAACTGTGACGTCACACCACTTGCAGGTATGAAGTAATATATAACACAAATAATATATAACACAAATAAACAACGAATTCACACCACTTGCAGGTGTCAATTAATATATAACACAAACAAACAATAAAATCAGACTTTTGTCAAGTAATATATAACACAAATAAACAATTGAATTAGACTTTGTTTCAGAATTTAAAATAATAATCGTCTAGAAATCATCTTTAAAAAACTAAAAGTTGCAGGTGTCAAGTATATAACACAAACAATAGAATCAGACTTTGTTCACATAATTTAAAATAATAATCATCTAGAAATCATCTTTAAGAAACTAAAAATATTTAAAATAATAATCGTCTAGAAATCATCTTTAAGAAATTAAAAACTAGTAAAATAATAATCGTCTAGAAATCATCTTTAAGAAACTAAAAACTAATAATATAACACAAACAAACAATAGAATCAGACTTTGTTTGCAGAATTTAATTAATAATCATCTAGAAATCATCTTTAAGAAACTAAAAACTAGTGAACTGTTCCATAATAATCATCTAGAAATCATCTTTAAGAAACTAAAAGCTAGTGAACCGCAATAATGTCTAGAAATCTCTTTAAGAAACTAAAAACTAGTGAACTGTTGCACGTCTATTTTTAACTAGTGAACTGTTGCATGTCTATTTTTAATTAATTAAATAATTTGTTTCTTTGTTGGCAGAATTTAAAATAATAATTATCTAGAAATCATCTTTAAGAAACTAAAAACTAAAAACTGTTGCACGTCTATTTTTAATTAATTAAATAATTTGTTTTTATTATATGTTAATTATCGTTTAGTTAAATATATTTTTTATGAATATAATTTTATTAATTTTAATAATGATATTGTCGGATTTGAATTGATTGCGATTATTTTATTATTTTAATAATGATATTGTTGGATTTGAATTGATTGTGATAAAAAATTTATTTAATTTTAATTGATATTGTCGGATTTGAATTGATTGTTAAAAAAAATAACGATTGACTTCATAATCAAGTGATGTGATGACGAGCTGTTTTACAGAGATCTATTTTGTCGGAAGTTCATATAATCAGGAGTCCAAGACATTTTTTTCTTTCACGCGAAATGGCAAGGAGGATGGACACTGTATCACGACAATGCTCCCTCCCACACATCACTTGTTGTGCAGACATGGCTCGCAGAAATGAACATTCCACTCCTCTACCAGCCTCCCTACTCACCGGATTTAGCACCAGCAGATTTCTGGTTCTTCCCCAAGATCAAAAAGGGCCTCAAAGGTAACCGTTTTGCCACCGTAGAAGACATCAAAACCAACGCAATGTCTGAACTTCGGAAGGTACCAAAACAGGACTTTCATCATTGTTTCCAGCAATGGCAGGAGTGGTGGGAACAAGTGTGTGTGTTCTGAAGAAGCCTATTTTGAAGGCGATTAAGTAAATGGTACTTATATTGTGGTAATAAATAGTTACAACGAAATTCCGGGAACTTTTTGACTGCCCTCGTATAACCAGGGACTTTCAGAGAAAATGCAAGCAAAAACAAAAATGCAAAAAGCAAAAATGCGAAAATGCAATTTTATAGCAAAAACTACTGAAAAAATTTTATTAATTTTACTTTTCAGAGAAAAACATTTAAATGATTCTATACAAGCCAAATTTCCCCCAGCGGTTATTTTTTGTATTAACTGCCAAATTAATAATTATTATTATTTTTTTTTAAATTTATGCTACGGTGCCACCATCTATCGGATTAATAATTAATAATTTAAATTTAGGCTAAGGTGGCGCCTCTATTATTTAATAATTGAACTGGTCAGTGGTGTCGGCGTAAGTCCGATATTCTCTAAAATTATATGCATCCTGAAATTGGAAATCTGCCAGAGCCTTGGTAGTCTAGCTGGTAGGGCGTCGGGACGGTAACCCGAAGTCCCTGGTTCGATTCCAGGCCAAGGCAAATTTTTAATTTCGGGAAATTAGTAAAAATTAAAGTTCAATTATTAAATAATAGATCAATATTATATCAATAATTTTTTTATTGATATTATAATAAAAAAATAAAATATATTTTAAAATAGTCTATACTCTGAAAATTTTTAAAACAAGATTTAAGTTATAATTATCAAATATAGTTATTATGATAGTTGAAATATTAAAGAAAAGGCCTTATAATAATTAATTTTTTGACAATATATCTTGAATTCAATAATTCTTAAATTTAAAAAATTTTTAATGTTTTTTTATAATAAGCTTATTAAAACTTTATTAATTAATATTTATGGTAACAGAATATGATGCTTTTAAAGTGAATAATGATAAGTAATACAATTATGGTTAATTTTAAACTTATTTTATTGGTATTATAAAAATAATGCTTTGATATATATATTGTAAAAGTAATATTTTTATTTGTGCAATAATTTTTTCTTATAATATTGTATATGTTGATTATTATAAATTACTTCATTGCTGTGAATTTAACAAGCATTTAGCCATGGTAGCAATCTTTAATTCAGGCAATTCAAAAAATAGCTGAACACTGCAGAAGTTAAATTACTTTTTGACTAACATTTTCAACTTTTCATCAGGGTTATTATATCAGGTCTAAGACAATCAGTAACAGGTATAAATTTATAAACTATAAATTCTTACCTTCCTATTTACATATACAGAGTGAAAAAACAGACACATGATACATTGATTATCTTAGACCTGCTGTTGGCCTTAAAGGAGAATTGAAAACAATCAAATAAAGTAATTTAATTTCTCCAGTCTTGAGTTATATTTTAAATTACCAGTTTTTAATATTTGTGAAGAAACAGAAAAATGCAAAGTTATGTCAAATCTTTAACTCTTTAATAAATGAGGCCTTCAGACATTTAAAAATTCATAAGAATTTTTAAATGTCTTGAAGGCCTCATTTATGAATTTATCAAAAAGTAGCAAACTTCATATTGCACATATGAATAACAGATTAATTTTTCCATTGTTTTAATTCTTTAAAACAATGGAAAAATTACTCTGTTTTAAAATGTTGTTCTGATGGTGGCAGGTCATTAACTCATTATTAAATGCATTGTTAATTTAGAAATATATAAAATTGTTGAAAGTATATTTAAATGGTAAAGATTAAACAAATTAATCTTTTAAAAACACAATATAACATACAACAATTTGCACAAGTTGCATTTTTAAATACTTGATAGTGACAAATCCTTAACTTTCTGATATATTAAACATTACTTTTAATTTTAGGAAATTCTACATGCTATCTTACTGTTCCCTGTTTGACAATATTAATCACTCAAGAGGTGTAATTTTTGAAAGTGCAAAAGGTTCCAGATATACATAGGACTAACCAATAAGTTTATATATTGCTCCTCAATGCTAGGCATAGTAGGCTATAGATGCAACATGGTGTAATGGCTATAACAGATGATCTAGAATTTTACCTACATTTTTTTAAATTATTCAATTTATCATATAATAACACTCACTGCAATAAAATAATATATAATAATCAATGTATACAATATTATAAGAAATTTAAAATTGTAAATTTCTTATAATATTGTAAGAATTTTTAAGATTAAGAAGATTAAGTAATTTTTTTCACAGAGTTATTCATTGAAAAACTAAACAGAAAGGGTATAGTTGGAACAGAAGACTTCAAAGAAGGAAGACTTTTCATTAAAAGATATAGAGGGCATACTCATAAGTTCAACCTTTTGAAAAATGAAGGTGAAATATATAACAAAGAGGAAAGGATCCTGCCAGAAGAAATGTGGCAGCCACTAGTGGAAAAGAGAAGGTACTCTTTACTTTCTTCTTATGATACACAGATGAGATGGTAGTGAATTCTGGTTTCTCCTACCTACAGGATAAGAAGGAGGAGGTTAGAGAAGGGAAGAAACTAGAGAAACAACTCTAAATTATCACTTTACCTTTTGTGACAAGGAGCTTTACATTGCAAATCTCCATGACAACTGAATAAGTTGCACATTGTTTGCTGACAAGCAATGACACATCTATTGTTATTGCAGTACAGGTTGAGTAACCCCAATCTGAAATCTATATCTTTGCTTTCATGCAGGAAGCCCTTTGGGATAGTGCTATGACTTATTATTTCTACCATGAAAGACAATGCAATAGTGCACACAAAGCTGTAAAGCAT
The DNA here is from genome assembly GCA_000484575.1 of Olivierus martensii. Lineage (NCBI taxonomy): Eukaryota > Metazoa > Arthropoda > Arachnida > Scorpiones > Buthidae > Olivierus > Olivierus martensii. The sequence continues at coordinate 3,098 of AYEL01075090.1, read as the reverse complement.
TTGATTCAGTAAGCCAGCAAGCATTATTAGTGAAAGGTGATTGTGACTACTTATTTCATGTTGTGTTGTTTATACCAGTATATCATTAAGTGTCAAAAAGTTCTAATAGTGAACTTTTTCTTACTTCTCAACATCACTATATCACAGTAATCCAAAATGACAAAGCAAAACAATCTTAGTTCCATGAATTTCAAATTAGGGATACTCAACCTGTATTTTCTCCAATTTGTTCCATGATATGCTTTGTCAAAAGATTAGATTATATTGGTTAAGCCACTGCATCACACTTGGGATATTCTGTACCTGGTGGTAGTCACAGGCTGGCTAAAACCATGGTGGGATTAACATATCCCACATCTCCAGTTTTTTAGGAGAGGTCTGGGCCCAGACTTCTCCTAAAAAACTGGAGATGTGGGATGGATTTGAACTCTGATCCTCAAAGGTGGTAAATGAATGCTTTACAATGTGGCCATTTGGCTAACCCTTGCCACAAGAGATATAAAAATATCACAATGGCAATTCATTTTGACATTGTCTTGTTTATACCATATGGTAGACATAACACAGAACAACAATCAATATAGAATCTTATGGAAGTACAGTCAATTCTCGTTATTTGCGGATTCCGTATTCGCATATTCGACTATTCGCGGACCTTTCACGCTTATTCGCAAACTCCCGTTAAGCTGCGAAAATACTATTATCAATTGTACACCTTTCTCGTTCTCTCTGGAGAGAAAGGAGAAAGGAAGTTGTTTGTTACCAAATGTAGTCTCTGAATCGGTTTGCTGGAAAATTTCTCATTACCTATTCTTGATCACTCCACAGACCGCAGGTAGACTAAAAGCCTGTTCATATCGTCCTGTCCCATAGAAGAATGTGACTCTATGCTTGAATGTAGCCTGAAATTTAGGCGTCTATCTTCCTATGCATTTGCTCCTTACGCTGAAATTTTGGAAGATCTGAGGCAAAAAGCGTCGTGGACAAGGCTAATTCAGTTTTTCAACAAACTTCAGAAAGACAATGTCTCACCTGTCACCTCAAACATCTTTAACATCAAAAAACTATCAATCAAAAATAAGATTTTATTTACTACATAGCTAACATCAAAAAACTATCAATCAAAAATAAGATTTTATTTACTACATAGTAGTGAGTTTAAAAAATATAAATAAAGATTACAGTAATTATAATACTGTATATAGTACTATACACTGCATATACTGTAATTATTTATATGTAATGTCATACAAATTAAATAAGATACCTGTAACCAGAAAAACACACACAAACCAAGTATGAAAATGTTGGGAAGAAAGTTCACAGGAAACTAACTCTATATTTCCTATAGGCGCAATGGTTCACTATTCGCTAATTCAGTATTCGCGAAGAATTTACGATAATTCAGTATTCGCGAAGAATTTACAGAACGTAACTACCACGAATAGAAAGAATCGACTGTATATTTACTTTAATATTTAATATATAAGCAGTACCAGATCAACATACCTTCTTTTTTTAACCATTTCACAATTGTTCCTTCTGTCATAGTTGGTGATAATGAAGGCATTTTTATTTCAATTCCCTTGATACCTATATAAACAATAATAATTTTAAAAATTTAAACAGAAAGCCAGTTACTTTAATATCTAACTTCAATGTATAAATAAATGAAATACTGAATATATATATTAAGTATTTTATATTTATTGTCTATTTAAAAAGTTTAATATGATAATTTCCAAATTTGATGGTCCCGCCATCTATGACATATTACCTAAACCCATACTAATATACAGCTATTCCTTGACTTATGACGATTCGCACTTATGACAGCTAAAAATTATTAACAATAATTCTCTAATTCAACTTTACTGCCTGCATATAATACTTTACTGCCTTTAATATCTATAGCTAATAACTTAATATAACTCAAAAACCTGCCAAGTAAAAGCCTGAAAATGACACTGTATTGTAATTTATTTCGTATTTAAATCTCATTTTTCGACATTGGGATTGGAATGGAACTTGGCACCTATTCTAGACTCTACCTCTTTTGGTGGCCAAAAACTGGTAGAATAGAACTTGGCCATTTTTTCAAATTTTTGTTTTTGGTGGGATATCAGTACTTTTTGCTAAGTTGTTATATTAAATAAACATGCTAAATAAATATAATCATTTATGACAGCGATGGCGAACCTACGGCACGCGTGCCAGGAATGGCACGCAGAACAATTTTGCTGGCATGTGGCACATATTTATATTTATATATACATACATAGAACGTTAATCTAGAATTTTATATTTTCCAAATTTTCGCTGCGCAAAAAATTTGCGTTGTGACCATATAACTCTTAGTCACTTTTATTCTACTTGCAATTGTGCATATGCCGTTGTGGTGTTAGTTGACTTAATCATTTTTGCTTCCTTATGTAACTCGACTGAAAATCTGTTAATTGCATTTCAAGTTCGTCCAACTTTAACCAGTCAAATGTTGTTACAATAGGTGCAGATAACCTGAATTTATCAAGATACACGATAAATTTTGTAGTTTCTGCAAATTATCTATTGATAAATTGACTTGTGAGTGAATCTTGATTGAAACTCACTGATTATACAGTTAATAACTTTTGAAAATTCTGTAGTCAGTTTAGCTCCATCCGGTTTTTCATGAAAGTTCAAACCTGTGAATAATTTTTTCAAATTTGGAAAATATTTGAAGCTTTTGGAAGCGATTACTCGATATAATATTTGAAATTTTGTTTCAAATGCCTGAATTAGATCAAATATGCCAATGATAGTCTTATTGATACATTGTAATTTAACATTTAATTCATTCAAATTTAGGCATAATGTCTGCCGAAAACATTAATTTTGAGGTCCATTCAGTATATATATATATTCCTATAACAAATTATCTGGCACGTTAGTATATTAAGAAATATAACTTTTTAAATTTTTGGCACGCCAGCAGAAAAAGGTTCGCCACCCCTGCACTAGACAATTTCTTTGGTTCACATTCTGCTGAGTTCTATCATTCTGGGATTCATAGTCTGTCTGCCCAAGCACTGGAGACAGATCATTGCTGCTGATGGTGA
>AYEL01075086.1:0-16674 GCA_000484575.1 Olivierus martensii | reverse complement strand
ATTTTTATTCTAAGTTTACTTTGCATTACATTTTATAATTGAAATTCTCAACTTGTTACTCTTCTTTATATTTGTATCATGATTCATGGAAAGTGTTTTCAAGTACTTACTAAATATTTTAAATACTTTGTAATACTACAGATTATTTTATGTAATAATTTTGACCTGTTCACAGAATTCTATATTTGTGTTTAAATAAATAAATCATTTGTATTAATTTTCATCAAATAAAGATATAGTCACTTGTCAATAAATTGAGCTTAATTTTATTTATTGAAATAAAAAATTTGTTTTAAAACAATAAATTTAATTTAGATTATAAATTAATTATATTAAATTACTTTAATATAAACTTATTTTTAAAGCTGAAATTGCGAAAATTCCAATATTTAATGCCATAAATTCGGATAAATGAAAATTACGAATAGAATATAAAATTATTGTTTAGTTGAATTACCCTGGAAGTTGGCTATTTGAAATGCGTGGTGACTCCATCTACCAGAGGGCGCCACTCAAAATTGAGTTTAATGGGAGCCTATGAGAGTTGCGCATCCTGTTGTACATAATCCGTGGTTAGGACGTTCTCGTTTTGACTAGGAAATTCTAGAATTTCCTGAATTCGGGTTTATCCTGTAACATATAACTTATATAGCATAATTTATAATGGATTGATATCTTGATCTCATTTTTTGTTTTAAATTCTTTCGACATAGATAATATAAAACTGTTAAAACGAAAAAATATAAAATACGGATGATTTACTCAACAACATTATATTTGAAATTATATTAATAAACTATGATTACACAAAAAGCATTTAATATAATAACATGCTCGAAAGTGTGAGTGACTAGAAATTCCATCCCTTATGATGGGTGAAAAAACTTAAAATTTGTCATGCAGGTAGATTTAGCTCACATCCAAAAGAAAAATATCTAAAATCTGAAATTTTTTTATTTTAATTTTTCAAAAAAATTTTAAATTTAAAAAAAAATGAATTTTTTATCGGTCGCTGGCCCGATATTTTCCAACGATTTTATTCTTTTAAAATTGCACTTTTATTATTATATTTATTTTAATTATTAACCTTAACTACTTTATTTCTACGATTAAAAATATTTATACTTAAAGAAAAATAAAATATAATTTAAATTAAAAACTTATTATCTTAATGAACTAAAATTACTTTTTCACGGTTTACTCCATATTTGTCGATCAATCTAACTTGGATGTTTTATGCAGTTTCTGATTTCTATATAAACAGGATTTTCAAGCTTAATCCTTAACTTTCAATTGCTATTTTTCAGTTTTTATAGAGTTAGTATGCTAGTTTTTCAGAGTTAGTATGCAAGTATGAAAACTATTCTATTATGTTAAAACCATTTAAAAACGTTTCGCATATGAACAGGTATCACTGGACTCGTTTTCTGGTGTCAAAAAAACTGTCTTGATTCTAGACTAGGAACCCAGAGAGCGCATAAAAACGTTTCGCATATGAACAGGTATCACTGGACTCGTTTTCTGGTGTCAAAAAAACTCTTGATTCTAGACTAGGAACCCAGAGAGCGCAGTTCTTCCTCAATGAGATTTGTTTATTCTTGTGAATATTTTCTAAAGAAAGAAAATTCTGCTGGGAAATATCGAAAACTGAGCAGGAACACATGAGATATTTCGTTTAGCAGAAAAATTTTTTAGAATTATGAAGTATTTGGTATTATTATATCTGAAAACGACCCAAGCGCGCACTGCTTTCGCTTCCAGCGTTTGCCGAACGCGCCCTTTGTTTAAGGCTCTAGATAAGGGGTATACTCATAGGCCGCCATTTTTGGTCAATAGTTACAATCATATTTCTGTCGTGATTTTTGTACTTTTTCTGCTGATATGGGAGGTTGTTCAGCTCCGAACTGCACAAATAATACTTCAAAAGGATTCCGGCTTTTTATATTTCCAAGAAATGAGGATAGAAGGGCAATATGGGTCCAGAATTGTCGTCGTGACAGATGGAAACCAACTGCAAATTCTAAACTTTGTGAAGTAAGTATTGAAGTTAACATATAATGAGAACTAAAAACCTAATAATATAAAAATAATGGTTTAATAGGTTTAATTAATTCTGAAAATGAAGTTAATTTCCTAAATAGAAACTGTTTATACGTGGTATGTAGTTTATGAATAAGGTAATTAATTTTTAAATAATTCTCCTTAGAAAAAATATAAATTGTTTTTAAACACACTAATATGACTAATTGTATCAATTCGTACAATTTTGTAATATGATGATATCCAAATTATTTAGAATAGTTTTTAGATGAAATTATTGAATTATTTGATTTGTAATCAAAACATATGATATAAATATATATATATATATATATATACCGGGTGTTTTTCTTGAAACCGAACACACTGAGTTTTGGCATGGAGCCAATTCTTGATGCATTTATCACGTCAGGAATCGCTCGCTACGAAAATTTATTTAATATTTTTAATTCTAACGGCCATGCGTTTGAACGTATTGGTCGTTTTCAACGGATTCAAATCGGTGAAGGTTTTCAGCGGTTACGCCCGTGCGAAGAGTCGGACGACCCTAAGACCGGGAGATGGTCACAAGCGGCCGACACTGTAAATTTTTGATAAAACAGAAAAAAAAAAAAAATGTTTTTAGCCAATATCTTGTGAAAATAGCCAAGTTTTGAATATCATAAGGGCAACTATAAGATTGGATTAATCTAAGTTGAATAACCATAAGTAGAGGAGCACCTGTAATATAATAGTATATGTTTATATATATATATATATTCATATCATATATATTTTGATTACAAATATTTCAATAATTTTATAAAATTACATAAAATATTTTCCTAAATAAACCTTGAAATATAATTTGTTGTTTTTGTGATGAACCAAATCTTAGTCCATGTTTAGAAAGAAAAGTATTTTTGAAATAACAATATTAATATTTGTCTTATCCAATTTTCATCTGAAGTGAACAACAAATAACATGGTTTCTATTTTGTATTCAGAATGAAATAAACCTTTCCTACAACATAAACTTACATTACTATCTTACCATGCAAAATTAAAGGTTCATTACCACCAGAGAAAAACAACCATAAAATTTGTTCATCTCTCTCTAGTTGAGAATCTGATAAAACTATTTTAATATTAGAATATTAAATATATTTCCACTTTATTTAGGTCCATTTTGAAGAAAACCAGTTTGAAGGAAACCGCAAAGATAATTGGAAGAAACTTAAGCCAAATGCCATTCCAACACTGTTTAATGTTCCAAATCCTTCACCAAAACAGACTATTCAACAAAAACACAATGATTTAAATAGTGATAGTTTTAATATGCATGAACAAGACATTATAACAGAAATAAATGAAATAGTATTCTCAAGCACTGAACTTGATAAAACTGAAATTCTACAAAATAAAATTATAGCACAACAATTGGAAATAGTAAAACTAAAACAAGAAGTAAAATCTCTCACCATGCAGCTTGCAAATGTAATGAAATTTTTATCCTCAGAACAGTTGCAATCTTTAGAAAATGACTTGACATGACATAAATGGTCTAATAAGGCTATCATTTCTGGTCTAAAGTTACAATATGTTTTAGGAGTAAATGGATACAAATATTTAAGGAGAACAAACTATCCAACACCATCATATTGTATATTGAATAAAAGTATTCAGCATATAAAAATTAATTTTAGCATATTTTCTGATTTAATTGAGCCTCTTCAAACCAAAGTATCTGCAATGGATACAAAATCCAAAAATTGTGTTTTATTGATAGATGAGATACAAATAAGTGGGGATATTTACTTTGATAAACTAAGTAAGTCATTAGTAGGAAAGGTGACTCTAGGTGATAAAAGTATAAATGGAAATCATCTTACAACTAAGATGGTTCTTCTTGCAAGTCATATTACTGGCCCCACTACTAAAGGAATTGATTCTGCCACATTTATTTCAGAGGTTATTAAGGTTGCTGCTAATATTGGTCTTAATATCAAAGCTTTAGTATCAACAACAAAGCCATGTGGAATTACCTTGGAGTCACTGTGGATCGAACTACTAGAATGACATCATTTAAAATTAATGATAAACATATTCATGCTATTGCAGATCCAGCACACTTACTAAAAAATTTGAAGACTGCTCTTTCAAATACTGGTTTGAAGTTTCCAGAATTTATAAAACAAGAGGATCTTCCAACAACTGATATGCATGGAAAATATATAAAAGAACTCTGGAATAAAGAATTGAATGGAAATTCTTTGAAACATTGCATCATTTAAAAAGAGAAGACATAGAACCAATCCACTTTGAAAAAATGAAAGTAGGGTCATCAGTATGTTACTTTTCTATAAAAACAGCTGCTGCACTTGAATTTGAAGTAAGAAGTAGAATTCTATCTTCAGAAGCACTTTCCACAGCATGGTTTATAAGGCTTATACATCAATGGTTTGTTCTGGGCAGTGCTCGAATAGCAAAATTTGCTATTACTTTCAAAAATAAGCAAAGTAAATTTGATTTTCTAAATAAATTTGTTAATATTCAACATTTGAATATTGGAAAGGGTTGGAAGCCTTTGAATACTGGTTTGATATTGTCATCCCTTTCTCTAATGAATGTTGCAAAAGAATGCTTTGATAGTGGAGTTTGTTTGTAATGTGCAGTAGATTTTCACAGATTCGAAGAAAAAGCAGTTCATGTCCATCTGCTCTTGAATGTAGAAGAGCACTTAAACTTATATCTGTTTGCCAAATCATTTCTGATATCAAGAACAAAAATTATTCAGATGATAGTGATCACTATCTTTTAAATATAATAAATGAAACAATATTCAAACAGAAAATACTTCATGTTCTGGCAATATAGAAAACATCTTGACATCAGTGGATAATTTAAATAAACTATCATCTGAGACCAGTGCTCAGGAAAACATTCTAAACATATTTAATGAAAACACTTTGTTTTATATTGCTGGTAGCATTGTCAGATCATTATTGAAAAAAAAGATCTGTGAGAAATGCAAGATGGTTTTATATAAAGAAAATAATGAAAATACTTGTGCTGAGATAGTTGAGACAGACACAAAGTTTTAACTGAATATTCAAATATGGGCAGAGATAGTTGAGAACAGACACAAAGTTTTAACTGAATATTCAAATATGGGCGGTTTATTATATGTTGAGATAGTTGAGAACAGACACAAAGTTTTAACTGAATATTCAAATATGGGCGGTTTATTAAGCGATTTTGTATTTCAGATGTTAATTAGATGTGAATGTCTTTTTAAGTCTGAGGAGGAAAATTTCAAAACTAAAGGAAACCTGGACAAAAATTTCACTGAAAGAATATTGGCAGAAACAGTGTGTTGTACACAAAATTGCTGTAAAATTGAAGAAAAAATAATCAATCAGTTCATTACAATAAGAGAATATGCAATTGAAAATCATGAAAAGGCCGAAAGTAAAACAAAAATGTAGTTATGAATCAGGCTCAATTGCTAAAAAACTGAAAGTTACATAATAAATTGAATAATTTTTTCACCTATTGAAGTTTTTTGCTTTTCTTAATTTTAATGTATACATATTTCTTTAGAGTAGCAATTATTTATAAAAAAATATTCCATGATTTTAAAAGGAGGCAATATTAAAGAAAATAAAATCGTTTCCTTTAAAATTAGTTATATTATTATACTCTATAATAAAGTGCATTCAAATATGAAACTTTTTACATATAAAATTAAACAAAAATTACTAAATATATGTTTTAAAGCATTTTTAGAGAGGCATTTAGAACTAATTTTGTCAAATATGAAACTTACTAAAAATTTGAACAAGTCTAGAATGACGAAAATTAGCCAGCCAGAGTGAATTAATAATACTGTTAATTAAAAATGATTCAATTTTACCTATTGCTTTTCTTAATTTTAATGTATACATATTTCTTTAGAGTAGCAATTATTTATAAAAAATATTCCATGATTTTAAAAGGAGGTAATATTAAAGAAAATAAAATCGTTTCTTTTAAAATTAGTTATATTATTATACTCTCTAATAAAGTGCATTCAAATATGAAAACTTTTTACATATAAAATTAAACAATCACCAAATTACTAAATAATATATGTTTTAAAGCATTTTTAGAGAGGCATTTATAACTAATTTTGTCAAATACGAAACTTACTAAAATTTGAACAAGTCTGGAATGACGAAAATTAGACAGCACAGAATGAATTAATAATACTGTTAAATAAAAATGCTTCAATTTTACCCAAAATTCTTTGCATAACTGTTTTTAATCGATAAGAAATCTCGTATAGTTTGTTTCTATTTGTCATATACACTTGGTCTCTACTGACAGGTGCAAAGTACCTTGCGGGTTGTATCCTTACAGAAGAAATATAATTTATTTTATAAATATCCAATTTTAAAACGAAGCACATAACTTAGCGTATAAATTGTTTTAAAATGTAAATGTATCCATCATCTAATATCAGTTCAGTTTCTTAACATATGGAATTAAATAAAACACTACTGATAATAATAATAATTATATTTTATCAAAATTACTAATATTTATCATATCAACAAATTTATATATAAACCAGGATAACCAATAATATAGTACATAGTAAGTATTTTCTTTACGAATTGTACAAGAAATTAACGCTTATAAAAGTTAAATAGCTATTTTTATTAGACCGATAAATGTGCGATGACCAAAAATGGCGGATGAGCATACCTCTTATTTAGAGCCCTACCACTAGTGATGGGTCGTTCATGAGTGATTCGATCAGAATGATTCAATCACTAAGTGAATCAAATGAATCATGATTCATTTGGTGTGGTGAAGACAAATCGATCACATTTTGATTCATCTCAACTTCCGATATAGCGAATTTGTTCCTTTTTTTTTATTTATTTATATACGAGTAAAATATACTGTAAATATAAAAAATATATACTGTCTGTGCCCTCTCCTTAAATTATATAGCGAAATAATATAAAAGATTAATATTTTAACATATACTTTAAAATAAAAATCTAAATTAAAGTGTATTTATAAATTGCAAATGGAAAATAATTTTTACTTAATATCCAAACTTTTTAATAATTTTAATAGACAAAGTATAAAATGAAGTAATAATACAATAATTCACCCAGTCAAACAATTCTTCGATTCAAATGATTCATTTGATTGAAACGATTCTTCGATTCATTGAAAAGAATCATTTCGTCCATCACTAGTTGTGCCCGAATGAAGCCTGGAGTCGCGAAAATTCGACTCCTACGTCAGTGTACAGCTCGCATGCGAGGAGTCGACTCCGAGGTGCGCCTGCGCGAAGCGTAGACGCAGAGGATCAGACGTAACTTAACATTCTGTAGATGATAATAAACTATCAATTGAATTTTGGTCTCTAAACTTTTAAAACGGAAATTTTTCGTTTGTATATAAGATGTGGAGTAATATGTTTCATATTAATTAGAAATTTATTAGAAAGTGAATCTTATCGGATAATTCTGAAAATACATTTTTCCCGAAGATCAGAATATTATTCTGCTATCGTATACTATACTATACTTACTATACCTGTGTTTCCATTTGTTGTCAATACATCTGTAAATAGGAATAATAATATGAATATTCAAAGAGATGTATTGACGACATATAGAAACACAAGACATTACGACATATAACATCAAATTGCTTTCCAATTTATTTACTTATTTTGAATTTATTTTTCTACTCATTTTTTAAACTTTGTTGAATGTTATAATTTCGTTTTTACAGTAGTTCTTTCATCCATTTCCGATTCAGAATAAAAATTGTGGCGGTAATTGCTACCAGATGGCGTGGATCGAATTTCAGGCTTGAGGAGTCGACTTTTCGCGACCCATCACTAGTAGCCACAGATATGTCCTTATCTGTGGCCCTAGCTTTGTTGATGACGTTCACTTTCGAGAGCACTGCATTAGACGTACTATAGCGCTTTAATCAAATAATCGCTGCATCCAAAAACATAAAAAAATGTATGTGAAAACAATACATAAATTATAAATTAGCACTAACTAAGTTTTAGAGATCCAGCTAACGAATGCCAACACCCTGCATTAAATAGGTTTAACTGTTCTGCATTAAAATTGAGGTTATTGGGATTGATTGTTTGGGTTTTAGAGGTATTTTCTTCAGGGTAAGTTGGGTCCCCACGAAGCTCAGGGCCCCTTGCATCGCGGGGTCTGCTGACCATCAGCTACACCACTGCCAAATCCCCCTCCCCAGCTCTCCAAACTGGAAAAAAACAACAATGAAGGGCCAGAAGAAGTTAAATCTAGGTACCATTTAATCCTTAACCATCCCAAGAATGTTAGTGTATCCTGTCCCACTCAAAAGACAAATGTTCCAAGAAATCCCTCTCCCAGAAAAATGAAGCCTATAATAGCCCTCCCAGGCACTTGCCTCAACAAACAAATGCAAAGGAGGAATGCATAAGAGAACCTCAAGAGCAGCAGTGGGAGCAGATTTCATAGCCCCAGTAATGCCCAAACATGCCATCCTTTGAATCTTTCCAAATTCAGCCCTACACATCTTAAATTAAACCCATCACCACCAAACAATGGCAGTGTAAGTAAGAATAGATCTCACAACCATGGTATAAATCCAGTACAACAATCCTGGCCTAAGACCCCAAGTCTTTCCCAAAATACCCTTGCAAGCCCAAAGAGCCCTACAGGCCTTCCCCACAACAAACTCAATGTGTGGCTTCCAAATCAAATCCTTGTCAAGCAAATTGATAGGCAAATTGACTGCGACAAAGGGGGATCCTAGACATACCCCATCCCTAATGAATCTATTCAACCAACCTCTCCAATGTCTTCAATAAAAAGGACATCAGGCTGATCGGACGATAAGACAGCCTCGGTATAAGAATTACACCCAGGCTTAGGTATAAAAGAAACCTAACCTGCCTCCAGGACCATGGAACATAGCCAAAGGCCACACAGACCTGAAAGACACGGCGAAGAGGAGAAACCAGAACATCAATGCCCTGTTGCAAGAACACTCTGAAAATACCATCCAGTCCTGCCGACTTGAAGGGCTTAAAAACACTTATAGCCCATCTAATATTAAACTGATTAATCATCCCCCTCACAAGGTCCCAATCCTCCCTCTTGGCATGATAATCAAGTCTATCAAGGTCAGGCTGCACCTGCAAGGAGGATGAGTTCTCAATCACAATAGTACAAGGAAAGTGTACCCGAAAAAGTTCCTTTAAAGTGTCCCTGCAGGTACTAGTCATACTGCCATCAGGCAGCCTAAGAGACTCAACCTTGCAAAAATTCTCATTAGACATTATCTTCACAAGTCTGGATACCTCAAGTAGATCCTCAATTCCCTGACAATACCGTTTCCAGGAAGACTTTTTAGCCTTTCTAATGGCCTTATTATAATTGGTGAGAGCACTCCTATATGCATTATTGTAACCAGTGAGAGCACTCCTATACGCGTCCCAATCACCAGTCTAACTGGTGAGTGCACTCCTATATGCGTCCCAATCACCAGTCCTCTTAGCTTTATTAAAAAGCCGTCTAACATTAAGTCTAAGACCGCCCAGCCGTTCATTCCACCAAGGAACTTGCCTTGATGAGCGAGTAGTCCTGAAATTACAATTTTGATGATAGAATAAGAGAACTGCCTGCTGAATCTTGTCAACAATCATCTCTAAATCCACCACCGAGCAAAATCTGCTCTGTATACCCCCCAGGTTAAATTTAAGGTCTTCTCTAAAGGAACCCCAATTAGTCCTCCTAGAGTCTCTATATGTAACCTGACTAGATGCCATACCTGTAAATTAAAGCAAATATATCTGTGATCCAAAGAAGAAAGCTCACCAGACACATGTCAGTTCTCAATTAGGTCAGAAATATATTGAGGCCTTAACGTTAGGTCAATGACCTCCCGTCTGTTAACAACAGCAAAGGCATTTCATTAGCCTTCAGAAACTCCAATAGGTGCTCCCCTCTTCGGTTGATGCCTTTGCTACTCCAAACCACATGATGAGAGTTAGCCTCGACACCAACCAATAAATCAAAATGATTCTTTTCTCAAAATTCCACCATAGACCCAAACTCAGCTGTTGCAGAAGTTTGTCTTTATCATAAGGGAAATAAGCAGAGGAAACAATAAATTCCCTGCTAACACCCCCCTCATCAAGCTTCATATGAACAGTGGTAAGATCCCTAGGACAGAAATCCCAGACAGGTGAAACACATATGTTATTCCTAATGAAAACACAAGTCCGAGGACCACTATCAGAAGTACAAGAATTAAAAGAAAACAACTTATCTTCCTTATAGTGAAACACCCGTATTTGGCCCTTTTATTGCCATGGCTCTTGAATAAGAGCAAGGTCATTGCAGCCTCCCACAAGCAGCTGACCCAAAAGGGCGGAGTCAGCTCGGGAGTGCTGGAGGTTGATCTGAATCACCTTCAGACCGATGACAGTACAGGTGCCTAAGATGGGCAAAGATCCAATCCCTCCTCTGTTGACTGGGTGTCGGAAGGTCCAGTTGTACTCCCTGAAACCCGATCTTTGTCGGTGAGCCTGACCAGTTCATGCCCTTTTTCAGGTTCAATCACTGAAGCAATTGGTCTCTCAGACTTGGAATTAGGATCCAAGAGTACCTTAAAGGTCCCTTGATTGACCCCAGAAAAAGCCTTAAAATTGGCTGCTTTGATAGCCTTTGCTGAAGCAAGATCAACCATCAGCTGTCCCTTAGCATCCCTGCTGCGACCCAAGACTCTCCAGTTTTCAATTTTGAATCTCAGATTGAATGATTTTAGTCGAGCCAAAAGTTGGTTCGCATCCCGCATATATGTATCCGCAGTGCAATAAGCCAACTTCACAGGCTTGTGTAGGTTCTTTACAAGGATAACCCTTAATCGAATTCCCTGCCCAAGAATACAACCATCTAAAAGTTGGGTGAGCCACTGACAGGTGAACTCATTCATACAAGTATAAATGAGTGCACCATTGTCCAAGGTCTCCCCAGAAGGGATTCCATTCACACTGCTCAAGATCTTTCCCAAAATAAGATCAACCTCATCAGCCACCATCTTGGAGTCCGGATAACCCTCCTTGACGATGGCCAATCGAAGAGAAAACAAAGCTTCTGAATATGGCCCAGGCTTAAAGTCCTGGGATCTTTTAGCAGGCCTCACCTCCTTTGAAGAGGGGGTAGACATCACAAATCTGATTCTCTTGCCAATACCAGGGGTATCAGCAGGAGAATCAAACAAAGAAGCCAGTTGGGAAGAGCTGCCCGGTAGCTGAGAACCACCAGTTCCAGCAGCTTCCCTCCTAGCCCTCTTCCGCTTTCGCCTAGCCGCTCCAGACAAATGCACTTTTCGAGGACTAGGGTTACTCCCAGAGGCAATAACTCCAGGAGACTGTCCCACCGTCCCACTGCCCCACTGCCCTGGGTCACGCAATTGGCGCTGGCACCCTTAGATGAGGTACCAGGACCACCACCTCTGTGAAGATGCGGAGAAGCAGCCTCCCAGAAAAAGTTTCAAAAAGTTTAGAATTTTTATCAGCCATGATAAAAAGACAAACTGGAGGAAACACAAAAGATCGCCTGGTCATCCTCCAATACGGGCGGAAGGCTAACTGTGGCAAGGTTTCACCAGGTACCTTGAAGGGATCGTTATAGACACTGCATCTTTTACTACCCCAGTGCCACTCAACTCTCAGCCTGATACCACACACCTTAGTTTGGATAGGGCTCTCTCTTAGTTTGGCTCCTTACCTTAGACCTGTCCTGCATGGGAGACCCTACCAGTAGGAAAGCTGCCACTGGCATAGCTCTCAGGATCCTTGGAATGTGCAAGCTCCCTCACCACGACAAGATGGAGATGCCAACGAGGGTGTATTATAACCTTGCTCTTATTCATGAGCTTGGCATTATAATAGCCAAATATGAGGGCCATTATAATTTATTTATTGTTACTTCTGAAAGTGGCCCTTGGATGTGTATCTTTTCCAAAGATAACATAAATGTTCACTCATGAGATTTCTTTACTAGGGATCTAACAACCTTACAATTGAAACTTGAAGAAAATTATGCTAGCCAGGAATTTATTTTATTATCTGCATATTTCCCTTATTATAAGGACAAACCTCTTCTGATCACAAATTTTGTACATTTGGTGGAGTTCTGTCAACAGTGATTTGATTTATTATTTGGTGTTGATGCTAATTCTTATCATATAGTTTGGAGAAGCAGTATGTTAATCAGAGATGAGCACTTATTGGAGTTCTTAATAAGTATTAATGTGTTTCTTTAAATAAGGGCAATGAACTTATCTTTGTTGTTAAAAACAGATGGAAGAACATAAAAATATTTTTGGAAAACTGCAGATGGAAGGTTATCCTTCCATATACATTTAGTAGAAAACCGGACAAACAATTTCTAAAAACAACATTATTACCATTATTATCATCAAATTTCGATATTTTAGGTATAGATGATGATGATGATAATAATAATAATAATAATATAATACTAAGCATAGTCACTATCTTAAAAATCATAGTTACATAACCTCGAACTACTCGAAAAACATCCATGTTAAAGAAAACACATGGTTTACACCTGAACCATCTATATGCCCTTTAACAAAAACAAATATCTTAAATCACTGCAGCTATAAATCTATTCTTACAGAATAACATTTCAAGCCAAATATTGCAATATTTCCATTTAACAATAAACATTCTTTTCATAGATATTGCACAGATAATCGAAAATATCAATAAATATTATAACTGAGTAAAAAACCTGTAATAACAAATATTACGAATAGGGATGCAATACCGGTAAATCGGTTTACCGGTTTATCGGTAAATTGTGAATTTTAGCCTCAAATTGTTACCGGCATGTCTCAGTGATGCGGTTTGTTTACTTCAGCTTTCTTCTTAATGTAAATGGACTATAGTAGGATTGGTGGCCGAAGGCTTTTATAATGCTGTATATATTTGCTCTATAGGGTTGGCGCGCGTGACATCACGGTTTGTCCCATCCTCCCTTTGGTAAGCAAAATATCTCTATAAACAGTGTTCTGATAAGGACAAATTCAGCGATTTGAAATTAATTTCTCCGTTAGTAGGACTGCAATGTTTGCAAAACAAGGCAAATTTGTTTTGAAAACATAGCAATCTTACGTTTGATTATTTTGACAGTTTTTTTTTTAATATGGTTACAAGTTTTTGTGCTTACGGTGATACATAACGGTATGAAAAAGGAAATAAGATAGGAATACATCAAGTTTTATTTTTACACAATTTTGATTTAATACGGATTAGGAAATAAAGTTTCATTCTCTTTTTTAAACGATTTGTTTTGATTTAACACGATTGACCCAAATTCTAAGAAGAAAAATTTTTCTTATTACAGTAAATGAGGCTCTTGCTTCTCGTTATTCACTTCCATGTTGTTTTCGATTTAAATTAGAAAAGAAATTTCTGAGGAATTCCTCTAATTATACGTATAATTTCAAAAAAAGAATTTGTTTTGTCTACATTTTGAATTTGATGTTTAAAATGAAAAGTAATTTTTTGATGTGTAATGTTTTGGTGTTATAAAAAAATTTTAAATTAACATCAAAATCTTGTTATTTGTAACTGATTTTGCATAATTTTCGTGTTTATGAATAAATAGCATGTTATTTTTGGTAGCGCCCATATGAACGAAAATAGTACCGATCGAAAGATGACGAAGATTAGAGGAAACTTTTCAGAAGGACTGCACTTCTATCTGGTGTGCAACCTTCAAGAAAATGAACGATAAAATTATAATATTTCTCCACATGCAGTACCTAAACCGGTGTATCAAATGGATTTGTCAGCAGATAGGTTACAATAAGTTCAGTTTTCTTGATTTGGACTCCATTGTGTTTGATTTTCTTTGTATATTTTATATATAAAAAAATCAATATCTAATTAAAATCTAATATATTCTTTTTATATCTTCAATATAATTATAATACAATTCATATAGCATAATAAAAAATTTATTGAAAATGATTCGGTAAAAATAACTTATTATTTTAATATTAATTTAAATAAAATAAATCTTTAAGTAACTCACACTTTATATAAGGTGGAGTGGGGTAACTGCAGAGCGGTTTTTACAAAGTTGGACCTTAAACGCAGGTATTTCAACCTATCGTATAGATACTTGGCAGAGGTATAAATCTGCCAAACCTGCCTGGAGGGTCGTTAACAATGGCATTCCATAGCTATTACCGTATAATTCATCCTTGAAAAGTTTATATTTGCGACAAAATCTTACAAAATATCAGCTATCTCGCACTTAACCCGAAACGAGATAAGAGCGTATGTGCAAATTAAAAAACCTTTAAAGTTTATTTACGCAACCTAATTGGCAAGAGCAGAATTAGGAACAAATTTGCTATAAAATGATTTTTACCGCATTAAGATAGGTTGTTTCGTTTTAGAGTTATTCTTTGTTAAAGAAACGAGCATTGAACTCTTGAAATGTCAGAGGACAACTCCGTCCCACCAATTTCGATAGGCTTTAACCTACAGATTGGGGGCCATCAAAAAGTGACTCCTGTAAAAGAGTTTAGGTCATTACGCCTTCGTTATTAAAAAAAATCGAGGTCAAATATCATAAAGCCGGACCGGACCGCTTATATGCCTAAAAAAACTGCAGATATTCAATACTTCAACCAAAACGGCAGTGTAGTGCCTAAGACGCTTACCTGCGGAGCTGAACGTTGCAAGCTCGAGTCTCACTTGCGTACCTTGTTTTTTAGGAATAAATTAAGATGTTATTAACAATAAAACTTCAGGTAAAAGTAAGTTTTTTTGTCATAGTTATAATTTGGCAAAATCACTTTTCAATTATTGTTCGATCTCTTTCTCGCTTTAATTGCCGTAATTCACTATGCATACGGAGATATCTAAATATCCATTTGCCTTCAAAGCCTCTTTACGTATGGGATAGAAGCAACTCTCCGAATTGTCGCTATCCCATACGTAATTATGACCAAAAAAAAAAAACTTGATTTTATCTGAAGTTTTATTGCTAGTAATATCTTAATTTATTCACTTGAAAAAGAATATGTAAGCGACCAGATAGAAGCAACTCTCCGAATTGTCGCTATCCCATACGTAATTATGACCAAAAAAAAAAAAACTTTATTTTATCTGAAGTTTTATTGCTAGTAATATCTTAATTTATTCACTTGAAAAAGAATATGTAAGCGACCAATGTTATATGCTAAAAAAAGAAGTTAATAAACAGATTAAAATGTAAAACACGAAAAAATTAAATTGAATGCGTTATGAGTCCAAAACAGCCTAATAGGCACTTACCCCATGGCTCTGTTCCGCACTTGCCCTACAGTAGATAACAATATTTACGGGGCAAGAGCTTATCAGAGTTTTTCTCAAAAACTTTTGAAATGTCAAAAAATATTGTTTACTTAATGTAAACTTTAATCAATATTCTTCGTACTTACTAAAAAAAATATTTCCTAGTATGAAGTCTTAAGAATTATTGCACTTTTAAAATGCTGTCAAAGTTTTGTGTTCTATTCAGACGCGGTGCATTTGTAAGAGTCGATGTAAATACTGAATTCGCATCATTCATAGTGAGTTATTTATGTCGATAAATAACTCACTATATAATATTTATGTCGATAGGTCGATATTAACTTGTTGTAGGATTTATGTCGATAAATAACTCACTATATAATATTTATGTCGATAGGTCGATATTAACTTGTAGGATACTACAATATTAAATAGCAAAATTTCGATTATCTAATAATAAAAAAAGCCCGATAACGCACTTCCCCCCAACTACGCCCTTACCCTTGTTGTAGGATACTACAATATTAAATAGCAAAATTTCGATTATCTTATAATAAAAAAAGCCCGATAACGCACTTCCCCCCAACTACGCCCTTATCCCTCTCCACCTTATTTAAAAGTGTAGTTTGACCAAATAAGATGATGCCTAATATGTAAAAATATCCTTTCACCGGAAAAACTATATTATAAGAATTAAATAAAAACTTTAAACTGGCTTTTTGATTCCCATCTTTAGTTTATATGAATTTAAAAAATTTATTATATTTCTGGAGAAGTTAAAATAAATTTCCATTTATTTTTTTCTTTTTCTAAACGGTTTCGATAATGATCTTGAATTTTACGAATTATTGGTAACAATTACTGACGTTGAAAAAGTTCATCCGTACGACATAACAACAAATGATGTTACAGAATTTTATCAGTGTGCGACTTCACTGTGACGTTGAATTGACTCATAATAGTTCCGACGTATGATGTCACTATGGCATCATCATCGATCATCGCACACTCTAGGTTTCGATTTTTTCCAGTTTTGCTTATAAGTAATATATCATTTGTAGCTATCAATAAATCTCGCAAACTAGAAATTAATATCTCCCTCTAAATGATGTGCTAGAAATTCCTTTCAACGCCAGGTACAGTTCGTTCCAAAAAGTTTGTCACCTAAGCGAAAGATGTTCGGCTTCCTTACAATACTTACAAACCAATGAGATTAATCGGTTCAGGCGCGAATTCGAGTTTGCAGA
>AYEL01075076.1:0-31287 GCA_000484575.1 Olivierus martensii | reverse complement strand
CTACAGAACAGCCAGAAATTATTTTACTGTCAACATATTTGAGCACGTGACGTAAAACTTATCTACCTCCAACGATAAGGTAAAACCTTAATGGAATCGTCCCACACTAAGCGTGTTCGAATAGACGCCTGGAAAAAGTAATCGCATTGGATTGAAGTTGTGTAAGGAAGCCGAACAACTTTGACCTGCAGGCAAAACTTTATGGACCAGACTGTACATCAGTGATGGAGAGTGTTGAATTTAAAAACGCGCCCAACACGTCGAAAAAGAAAAATTTTTATAGGGAAAGTATCTCATTCGGTACACACGTGGCTCTGCCATATTCTATACAAATTATTAATATTATAATTCTATATTAATAACATAACATCAAAAATATTTTTATTTTAATTTGAAAATATTAGGATAAAAGTGATAACTTTGATAGCCAGAAACCAAATTCTATTTTTTCCATGTTTATTAAGTATAGTTTCCTTGAATTTAATACACATTTACAGGGGATTTCTTGTATTTATTCTATAATTAACTAAACAATTCTTTAATCTGAATGATTTACAATTAATTTTTCCATCCAACTTTGGAAAATTCTGCAATTCAGATATTCAAACCCGTTGATCGCCATCATTCAAATTCATTATCATATTAACAGATTTGACTAATTCGTTGTATCAACGGCCCGTTCTTCATCTGAACAGTATGGGTGACCTATGATGGGCATTGGTAGTTCTTGACCTCTTAGCAGCCACAGAATGGAAAGCTGTGTAAAACCGAAAGATTAATTCATTAGTAGTGCAATTGCTGCTAATATCTTTATTATAATGAAAAAACAAAGCGCAATAAATTTACAGAACACACAACGCAATAACAACTTATAATTTATATATAAAAATTATACATTGGTAGTTCTTGACCTCTTAGCAGCCACAGAATGGAAAGCTGTGTAAAACCGAAAGAAGATTAATTCATTAGTAGTGCAATTGCTGCTAATATTTTTATTATAATGAAAAAACAAAGCGCAATAAATTTACAGAACACAACAACGCAATAACAACTTATAATTTATATATAAAAATTACATTTTAAGTTTTTCTATCATGGTTTTACGCCACTTTCCATCTGTATACACTAAGCGGCGGGGCATTTCCATGCACATCATAGGCTGCACACACCCCTGGTGGGGTCAGCTGTCAGATAGAGAATGGGATTCAACGAGCCGGGTCTGGACCCCTCCTGAAAAAGTTGTTATTGTTCTCACAGCTAACTTTTTATCTGGAAGATAAAATTATTTCATTGATATTACCATCGAAAGTTACATTTTGATTTTTGGATGTTCAGTATCTAAACCCAACTGTAATGATTCCTCATATCTCTTGATGATGAAAAATAATTATATCTGATATTCTAATATTTGATTAAGTTAGACTGTTTTAGCTTGTTTTATGCCGCTTTCCAGCCAGAAGTTATTAAAAGGAGGAGACTGTTCCCTAGCAGCTAACTTTTTATCTGGAAGATAAAATTATTTCATTGATATTACCATCGAAAGTTACAATACAAATACTCCATTACGTCTTTTATTCAACTGCGATGTAAATTTTCCTTATGAATGACATTTTGATTTTTGGATGTACAGTATCTAAACCCAACTGTAATGATTCCTCATATCTCTAGATGATGAAAAATGGGATTAATTGTTTAGGCTTTAGAGATATTTTTCAGGGTGAGTTGGGGCCCCAAGAAGCTCGGGGCCCCCCGCACCGCGGGGTCTGCTGACCATCAGCTACGCCACTGACTAAGGGTGAAACTGGAAGAACTTGGAATCCAGAACTGAATCCCAGTTCCTCCAATATATTTTTATTATCTATTTCGTGGTTCTCAACCTTTCTCTCTGTTGAGAAACACATTTTAAAATTTGGCGGCGCACCTTAAATATTTTAAATAATAATTTAGATTTAACAACGAATTTTTATTAAACTGATATTGTATTTATTCTTATTTATTACATTCAGATTACAGACATATTCGTACACGGGATCATTAAATGGCGGCTCTTATTAAGTTATAACATTTATTCTTATTTATTACATTCAGATTACAGACATACTCGTACACGGGATCATTAAATGGCGGCCAGGGGCGGACTGGGACATATTTTTAGGTCTGGCGTTATCTGATAGCGGCCCACCTATCGGTTAGGGGTCCACTAGTTAGGCTTAAACTAGGACAATTTGCCGCACGGATATATCGTCGCAAGGACATTTCGCCGTAAAATATAGAAAAAATAAAAAATAAAATAAAGACGAGTATTTCAAAAAATTAAATAATTTTTTTATAAATTTTTTTGCGATATTCCTGTTATTATTTATTTTAATTTTATATCATAATATCCTTGCGACGATATATCTGTAATATATATTAAATAAATTAAGTACAGTCTTTTTAGAGAAAGTAAAAATTTAATTTAATTTTTATTTCTTAATTTTTAAATTATCAATAACGATAAAAAATTTTAGCTGTTGCAGAAATTCGAGGAGTTAGATTTTTCTAATGATACTCCATTTATAGGAATCGGTACAGTGGTTCGATTGCAAAAGGGATATCCAGCCAATCACGTGTCACTATTAATATATATGATTCATACAATTACATACATACAATTCTTATACATATCTACAATTCATTCTTAATTTTTCGCGGCACACCGTCAAAGGTTTCTGGGGCCCTAGTCTCGAGATTATCGTGTTACAACGCATTCGTGTTAGCAGTATCACGTGATCCAAACACGAATGCGTTGTAACACGATAAACTCGAGACTAGGACCCCTGGTTGAGAACCACTGTCTATTCTAATGTCGTTTATCTCGCTTCTATGAGCGATATCAGTGTTTCGTTACGCTGAATGGCGATGTTGTTTCTCGTTTCCCTCAAGAAAATCAATCCTAGGATTATTGCGACAAAAAAAAAAAAAATTATATTATTAGAATGAATCTGCTCACTAGAAAGATTCTTTCGAATTTCCTCCTTCAACTGTCAAACGAAAATAAATATTAAATTTTATTAAAAAATAGGCCTATATATTTTTTTATTTTACAAAAATATAAAATACTGTATATATAATATATATTTTTTATAATGCAAGGCATGCTTTAATTAGAAAACAATTCTCCATGTCTCGATTACTATAATCAGAAAAACTTTTTTTATTTTACAAAAATATAAAATACTGTATATATAGTATATATTTTTTTATAATGCAAGGCATGCTTTAATTAGAAAACAATTTTCCATGTCTCGATTACTATTATCAGAAAAACTTTCATTGCTTTTAACTAATAGAACCTGAAGTAATTTTATTTTTTATAACAAAAAAAGAAAAGAAATTAATAATAATTTTGCCGGAAGATGGCAGAATGAGTTAAATTTTTTTCATTCGAAGATGATACAGTATTTTTGTTTTTTTTTTTATCTTCTATTCTAAAACCGAAAGAAAAGAAATTAATAATAATTTTGCCGGAAGATGGCAGAATGAGTTAAATTTTTTTCCTTCGAAGATGATACAGTATTTTTGTTTTTTTATCTTCTATTCTAAAACCAAATTATCTATCAATTAAAAGTTGATAATTTGATTTTAAAATATATTTTAAAAATTAAATCTCCAAAAATATTATCAAATCTGAAATTTTTAACAGAGGAAATAGGTATTTTATGACAATAAATATTGTAATCATTTTATGTTAAAATGTTTTTGATTGGATATTTTGTTTCAAGCTCCTTCAGCTAAAAATTAAACTCAGACAAGCCAGTGGGTCGAAGGTCATGATGTCCTCAACCACTCAAGACATTACAACTCTTCGAGCCGGCGGCATTCTTTCTGGTTGCTCTATCCAAATAGTATTAATTTAGATAGAGCAAACAACAAATATATTAATTTTTGCAGACAAAGTATAAAGATGTCAAGAAACTTTTTGTTGAATATACCTATCAATACAGTATATTATTTTTGTTATATAAATTCAGTTACTGCAGTGAATTGTTCCATTATCCATTCTCAAATGTAGTTGAGATAAACAGGGTTAATTAATGCTTTAGCTACTGTAAATTATTAGTTTATTTTAGGAAAATTACAGAAGAAAATTATACTGAAACAGTTATAATTAATCTCAAAAACTATATTCCTATATTTAAGAAAATAAAGTAAGATTAATTTAAAATATGACCTGAATCGATTAAAAAAATCGAAACTTTCTCTGCAATAGTAAGTTGAGATTTTTGGAAAATTTTAATTTAGATGTAAATAGTTTCGAGACTAAAAATATAATCAGAAATTTATAAAAGTACGAATATACAAATTTATATTTTCTTAAACAGATGGAACTGCAACTGCATTATTTGTATAATCAATTAATCTTCAAATCACTAAGTTACATAAATCAAGTGAAACGAAAATTTATAAAAGTACGAATATACAAATTTATATTTTCTTAAACAGATGGAACTGCAACTTCATTATTTGTATAATCAATTAATCTTCAAATCACTAAGTTGCATAAATCAAGTGAAACTAAAATAAATTTTCTTTCTGTATTAATAAAAATTATACTTATTTTGTTTAATTAAACAGTAATCAAGAGTTTTTCGCAATTTTTATGTACAAAATTAAAACTCTAATAGTTAGGAGGGAAAATATACTGTATATTAGGTATCCTTGCATTTCTGTATTAATAAAAATTATACTTATTTTGTTTAATTAAACAGTAATCAAATGTTTTTCGCAATTTTTATGTACAAAATTAAAACTCTAATAGTTAGGATGGAAAATATACTGTATATTATGTTTCCTTGCATTATGCAAAATTGTTTTACTGGAATAAATTGGAGGGAAGATTATACCATATGTATTGTTCAGTATTCAGTATACCATATTGTTCAGTATTGTGAATAGCATATTCATTTTTCTATTATACAGGAGTTAAATTACGCGATGAATCATTAATAGTTGGCATAATGTTTTTTCATAAAATAATATATTAGATTTTAAAATATTCATAATGAACTGTTTCGTAAATCAAATTACACATTTTAATATTAATCCAAAAGCTTCCAAAATTATTTTACTAACTTTAAAAAATTTTCCTATAATACCTTATAATGCCAATAATAAAATTATTGTATTGTACTTGATTAAATATCAAAGGAACAGAAATGTTTAAATAAAACAAATTCGACATACAGATTTTGAAATGGACTGCAATTTTTGGGTGATTTAAAATGCTGGATGAGAAATTATAATCAATAGTTTCAAAATCTTAACCATTTTAATGAATTTCGTAAAAAAAAAAAAATCTATCAATTAGTGATTTAAAATGCTGGATGAGAAATTATAATCAATAGTTTCAAAATCTTAACCATTTTAGTGAATTTCGTAAAAAAAAAATCTATCAATTAGAGGATCAAAAATTATTAGAGAGGAAATTTAGAAGTTAATGTGTCTTGCTTTTAAATGTTTGAGCTTATCAGCTTGAAAATTAAACTGTATAGGTCTATTATTTATAAATACTATGAGTATGGTTCTCGCGAAAATAAATTGTTTATTTTCCTGAAAGTGCATCAACTGACGGAGAATAGTTTTCTATCCGAGTCAGGGATTGAATCCTAACATTCTTTTGATATTTTCAGGAATTCATAATTTCGGCTTCGGTTCATCGATTCAAATTCTTCATTTCTCATCCGATCATATAACGGATTCAGAGTGTTAAAAATTGACTGGGACAATTGCTCCGAATACATAATTAGTGGATGAAAAGTGGCATAAAATAAACAATATTGCTATGCCTGAATTAAAATTTATGGTTTTTTTTTTATTTGTTCTTTGAATTTGTTAATGTGTATCGTTATTTATATCTTTATACTGGATAACTAAATAATATCTAGATTTCCGGGGATATACTGTATTAAATTATAATTAATGGATTGTAACAATATATTCTTAGATGTAATAAACGTGTATTTTATGTTTAATTAAAAATTTAAATATTATTACTCTCTGCAAGTGTGATTATTTCCATGTACAAATAAATTTATATATTGCTCAATTAAAATAAAAAAAAAAAACAATATTACAGATGTAAATTTTATGTGATAATATTTTAATACCTAAAATCGATTTTATTTCTTAATATCTCAATTAAAGGAATATTTTTATTTTTGCAAAATTTCAAAAAAAAAAAACAATATTACAGATGTAAATTTTATGTGATAATATTTTAACACCTAAAATCGATTTTATTTCTTAAAATCTCAATTAAAGGAATATTTTTATTTTTGAAAAAATTTCAATTAATTTTTGGCGGACGCAAAGAAACTGGAGGGGAAAAAAGATTGTTTTCTTTAGATACAATTTTAAATAAAAATTTTATATTTATTTTTTATTTGAAATAAAAAATTTTGAACAATCTATTTGGCAATTTCCTTTCGTGCATTTATTTATTTTTGTTTTTATTCTTATTCTAAAATATTAAAGGCTTGTTTTAAATGATATTTTCGTTAGCTGATAGCTTTACGTTAAAATAATTATTATTTGTAAAAATTTCTTGAAAATTTTCGAAACCATACATATAATAAATTCATTTTAAAGAAATAAAACATATTTAATTACGGTTAATTCGATATTTATAGTATTTATAAAATTATTGCAATGCTGGTAATCAAGTAATTTATAAGCATTTTATTTTTCTAATAGAGAAAAAGACTTTTAAAACTTTCTTTAATAAATTATGAAATTTTATTATGAAAATATAGTCACACAACTTGTGAAACAGCTCTTTATCTAAATGATTTGCAACCGATTTTCTGGTCTGTTTCAAGATTATTACTAACATAATAATTGTTATGCAAAATTCATAATAATTGTTATGCAAAATGCTGAATTTTGCATAACAATTATTATGTTATGCAAAATTATTTAATATATAACATATGTTATTTATTAACAAAATTATTTAATATTATTATTTTTGTTATTTATTTTTGTTATTTATTAACAAAATTATTGAAAATTATTTATTGAAAATTATTTAAATTATTATTTATTGAAAATTATTGAAAATTTATTGAAAATTATTAATAAATAACATTTTGTTATTTATTAACAAAATTATTTAATATTTAATATATGTTATTATCATCAATAATAACATATGTTAAATACTTTCAT
Source organism: Olivierus martensii (assembly GCA_000484575.1). NCBI lineage: Eukaryota > Metazoa > Arthropoda > Arachnida > Scorpiones > Buthidae > Olivierus > Olivierus martensii. Next base: position 24,078 of record AYEL01075076.1, on the reverse strand, counting down.
TATATGACTGTTATAGAAAAATAATCAGATTTGGTTAAAAAAAGTATTAAATTTCATTTTATATGTCATGAATAAAATCTCTGTATATTACAAATATGTAATTCTGCAACTGTTTGAAATTCTTTCTTGAAAATTTTATACCTTTATTTATCAGAGGAAATCTTATCTATAATAGAAAACAATACAAGATATATTTAGATTTTTTTAATAATTTTCCGAACAAACTGCAGGTACAAGTTTGAAAAATCTCTTAAAATTAAATTTATTCATGTTGCTTTAAATTCAATTGTGTTGTGTCTGAAAGGATGAAAACATTTTCAACTAGAGCAGGAGTAACCATACCCCCTGGGAGTATGGGACTTGATCTCGTGGGTACTGATATTTATTTTATTTAATGTATTAATTTATATTTGGGTAGTACGTGAATGGAATGCGAGTGACGGGGGTACGGGACAATTTAATGTTTGCATGTTTCAGAAATTAATATAGTGTTGCAATGCCTGTTTTATATTTGTGTATATATCATGCATATAATTATTTAACATGATAATGTTGTGTATGTAATTGAAATTACACATGAAATACTACGATATTCAATAAGGATGTGTGGGTATTTACGCAGATATAAAATTAATTAGTATAGATTTCAAGTATACTTATAGTATATGGTGTGTGAAAATAAAATCGCAAACCTGATATAATACTGCATTAATAAAACTCAATTGGCAGACAATTCCAAGATATTTGCTATTTAAATTCTATCTAACACATTGAAATTCTAAGATGAACATTAAATTTAATAAACATATTTTAGTTTAAAATGCACGATGGAATAAAAAAACATTTAACATATTTACAGCATAAGTAGATTTAAGATTGAAGACGACAAAAGAGTCAAAAATGTTTTAGCAATTAGAAATATATGTAATGTATATATTATATTTCAATATTTTGCATTGAATTGCCTAACAAAATGTTATAAATAATTTATTCTAATAATTGATATCAATGGTAGCTACTAAAGCAGTAAAATATAAAATTGAAACATTATTTTGAAAAAGTTACAATTTTTTTATCATCATAAAATTCATAAGAAAGAATAAAATTTGTAAATATTTGTAACTATCTTTATTAATTGCAATTTTGGAATAATAATGAAACTAAGTTAAATTCTATGTGCAATAATAAAATCTTGTTATCTATTCTGATCAGAAAATTTTATAAATTTCCATTAATATTTAAATAAGTCACGAAGCTTTAATTTTCAAATTTATATCGCTATCACGTGATAAAAATAAATAATTATAACATGATAAAATTTACGATGCAAACTTTCAGCATTATTACACTGGAAATTTGCATCATTGAAATATCAAATGATCAACAAGGAGCGTCACATCTTTGATATCATTAAAGTTTCGCACGGAATCATGATTTTAATGATGTGACTAAATACGTTTAAACAACTGTAATTTGCTATAATTTATCAAAAGTAATGTAGTGAAAGGTTGTTGCACACATTTGATTAATATACATATGCTATACACAGATAAAGTTTTCCAATTTTTAACGCATTAAATACGAGTAGAATTATTTGACTGTACCATTATTCTTTTCGAATGCTCCATTTTTTCGAACTGAAAAGTATTATTATGTGAATAAAGTAATCAGTATAATATTCAGAAAATAATTAACGTACTATAATTCATCTAAAATATAATATCTGGACTTAACAGATTCAGATTTTTGATAAAGAATAAAAACTATGTGCTATGCATCTTTTAAATTAAGATTTTATGAAAAAAAAAGGACGAAATATTTTATATACTTACCATTCAGAAGACTACTCAGTAATATTCTAGAAAAATCATTACTCAGCAATATTAACTACAAAAGAAAAATTGAGAAAATATTATTTCCATTAATATAAGGAATATTTATTTTTCACAAAAACAAATTTTGTATTTTTAATATAATTCTTCCAAATCTAAAACATCAGAACTTCGCCAGTATAATAAATCAATACAGTATAGGTAACCTTCGTAAACATGGTTTCGCTCTAACACGATTATAAAATTGCGGAAAACCCTCATATAACACGGTTTTTACTTAACAATTTAGAAAATTATGTTTACTCTCCTACAACACAAAACATTTTCATTAATTTTTGTAAATCCACACTAAGGACACACTATATAGGCTACACATAAAATGCAATCATTGGGAAATACTTTACTAAAATTACTCATAAATGCAATTTCGCTAGTTTGCCCTGAGAGGGACGATTTGATTTAGATTTGAAATTGAGTTAATTGGCTGACCATTGAGTATTTTGTGTTCCAAACGTTCAGTTCTTGGATAAAAAGTAAGATTTTATTCTTCAATAGAGGAATGTGAAATAGAAAAAGAAATTTTTATTCATAATTTTTTTTGGGGGGTATATGCTAAGGAACGATTGTTTTGTAGCGGGTAACTTACAGATTTTGTAAAGAGAGCAGAAGATATACAAACTAATGTGAAGTTGATATTATTAAAAAGAAAAAAACGTTCTCGTTTTTAATGAAAAGCGGTAAGGAAGATATAATTATTAAATGAATGTTACATAGGCTGTATATTCTTTTCTTTTTTTTTACGTATATTGTTTTTTGGGGTCTTACGTATATATTTTTTCTTTATGTTTCGTGTTATTAATATTATTAATAAAAATTAAGTTTCTTATGTAGAATTAAAGAAAGTTATTTGTTTTTAATTAATTGGTTTTGGAACGTAACTCTTTTTTTTATATTGGCTACCGTGTTATAGAAAATGTTGAATTAAAGAAAGTTATTTGTTTTTAATTAATTGGTTTTGGAACGTAACTCTTTTTTTATATTGGCTACCGTGTTATAGCTCATATAACACGGTTTCACATAACACGGCGTCTTTTAGGAACCTATCTACCGTGTTATACGAGGGTTATCTATACAGTAATTAAATGTTTTATGATTAAAACATATAATTTCATCAGAATTAATTATATTATGATTAAAAATTATTTTATAATTATGTTCACAACAAAAAATAATGTTTAAAATTCATTTTAAAATCAATAAAATTTCTATTATATTTGTTTTATAAAATAAAAATATTTCCTACAGATGGCGCTACATAAGTGTAAATCAAGATGTAATTATTCTGAATTTTATCAACGTTTTTAATATTATTTAATATAATAATATTATAATATGAGATATTTCGACACTAATAAAATATAAAATTAAAAAAAAAAAATTTTTTCTCTCCTTCCAAACTTAGTTAATGCTCGAGTTAATGTTATTCTAATGAAGTTATTGAACTGACTGCTTAAATTTTTCTAGCCTAAAGTCATAAAAGAATTAATAACAGCATAATGCTCCATTAAAATGTATATACAGGCATTCATCATTATAATATAAAAATTAAAGGATTAAAATTATCCTTTAATAACAAACTATAACTTTCCTTGAATGTATCATATATTTTAAAAATAACGAAGCACTTAAGGCATTTTCTATTAATATTAAGTTGTTGAAGTTCTGATTGATCTCTAAATAGCGCCATGTTTAAATTAGCAGTTAAAAAAAGGAAGAAAAACTGTCTCTGGTATTTGATTGATTGAAAATAATTGTTAAATTACTCGATTTAATGTTTCTGTAGGAGTATTTTATTGCTAAGATTGCATACTGTGCGCGCCAAGAATTATTTAAACCCCACGTATGATTATTTTTGTATCTGTTTTCTTTATAAATTCAAATGAAATAAAAAAGTGTAATTTTTTTTAACCGGGTTAACTCTCTAAAAAATCCAAATAATATAAAAAAAAATTAACAAAACTGGCTTCAGAAACATGCAACTGATGTTAGTAAAGTTAAAAATGCTTGGCTTAATTGTTATAATTAACTATACACACTTAAAAAATTTAAGTAAAAGTGGGATGCTACGAAAACACGAATGCAAAAAAAGATTTTGGCGATAAAAGAGAAGATTTGGGTTTATCTAGAATTCGTGTTTATAAGAAATTCCCTTTTTATAGACACCATCCAAAGTAAAAAATAGAAATTAGAGAGGGATGCTGACCGATAGGCAATAGTTGAAGAAAAAAAAAAAAAAAACGAAGAAGAAATTCAAATTGCGTCCATAAATAAAGTGAGAAGAGTCACAAGATGGCGAGCTTTCATCATTCTTTGATAAACGAGCAAAAGGCAGTTGGTATTTATCAGATGGCAGCAAGAAGAACGTCAAGATCAAACGGCCACCGTCTGCTACGTGTTGGTTTATGGAGGGCCGATTGTTAAAAAGTCGTCTTGTTAGAACGTTGCCAAGTCACAAGAGATGGAAAAGTGGGCGTGATATACCCGCCATAACGATTATATTGTGGCACCATTGGTGGATGATTAATTGGATGTAATGATATGCGTCGATTAAGTTTGCCGAATGGAAATAAACACGTTTAATGCTAGGCTTGGCAAAATAGTTGCGCAATTATACCACCAGGCGGCGTGGTGTACACGGATGGGAAATTATAGGGTGGCGGTGTGACGAATCGGGTGTGCTTTAACACTGAGGGGACGCGGTTGTTGGCGCTCACTGACTGTAATTAGCTGGCGATTACCTTCAGTTTAAACATAATTAACCTAACCCGGGTGTCGGTGGTTCACACTTTTGGTTTGGATTCTGGACCGGTCTGCATTCCGGTTAACTGTTTCTGCAGTGGGTATGGCCTGAAGTCAGCGTTCTCCTGTTTTTTATCGCCATCCGTAACTCTCGTTACTAATTCTCCAACTTTTTAAATTTCTTCGTCCGACTCCTGTTTGTTTTTGTACAACTAACTGTCATTTAATGCCAATTTATACTACCTGATATAGATAAATATGGTTAGATTTGGTATTTTGCATAGCGAGACTTTATATTTTTTTCTACAGTGTGTAACAAAGAAAAATTCAATAAAGTAAACTGTAAATACAGGAGTCAGTAAATATGGCGATGTTTAAAGAAAGAAACAAATACTCTACTATACTAGTTTGCATTTTTTTATAGAATTAACTGTGGAAAAAAAATGTCATTTTTGTCAACCTTAATGAAAACAATATTTGTAAAAAGTATGATTTTAATGAAAATCATACTTTTACAAGCTAAGCATATTATTTAAAATTAATCTTGACGTTGTATTTAATCTACTTTTAACTTATTACAGGTAAATATCTCTTAGGATTTGGGAAGACTTATTAATTTTGACAAAACTATAGCACAACATTAAGTTGATCAAAGAATATCTGATGTTTTTCACTCTAAAATGACTCAGATATTTTAAAAACTCTATAATTATACCGAGTGAATAGTTGCTATGTCAGCTGGTGTGTTATGTAATGTAACACCTATATTAATATCCCAGAACTAATCGTTGTTTATTCTAGTATAATATATGGTAATTTAATTTAATTAGTTATCAAAATCAGTCAATAGTAGTGTTTAGCATTTACTCTTCATAATTTTGTAGAAGTTATTGGAACTCAATAAGCTTGGTTGGTAAAAAAAAAATCATATTTATATTTATATAAAGAAAGAGAGAAAGACAAAAAAATGCAGTTTTCTCTGAGGCTCCAATCTGGACTATCTGGTATTGGAAGAGTCGTTAAGGAGACCAATCCAAGTCATCATTAGATTCTCATTTTGTCTGATGGCGTTGACAGAAATCTCGAGTGCGCAACAAACACAAAACAAGCGATTGATCTGGCGTTTTCACGCCTCAAGTCGCTGTCATCAGCTAGAGGCATCTGAAAATAAGCGCCGCAGGTGTAATGCTGCTAACCGCTAATTATCGCATCTGTCTTAGTCAGAAAGATCGCCGGATATTTTTTTTTCCTTCTCTCTTTCTCCGTTTCTTCATTGGTAACATTTTTTTCCCTCTACGGTTGTGCATTTTGACAGCAGTTTCAATTTCGAATTATTAGCGTTATAGAGATAGTTTAAGATGTCCTGTCCTCGTTAGGGAATGATTTAGATACGTGTCATTCGAGCGGCGACGACGACGACCACATTTGCATTTCTGAATCAAGATGACTTTGCATAATGGATATGTCTATAAGGCTACTAAAGAATATAAAAAATGATACAATCATTTGACGGAAAGTTTAGAACACTTATTAATTTCTTTCCTTAGAACTCAGTTATCCAAACTTAATTTAGGAAGGGCAGTTTAGAATTTTGTAATCTGTTAAACCATATGATTTTTAGTCTTTAAGTTATAACCGTTAAAGGATCTAAAGGAGCAAAATAGAGTGTTTAATATTTCCAAAATCTTTCAAAATCAAAAAATAATGTTTGTCTTCAATGATAAAACATTAATAATACGAAATTTAATGGAAGAGAAATATCTTATGCACATTTTTTTTGGAGAAACTCTTAGTGCGAACATAAAAACAAATTAAGCTACAAAATATCTAATTTCATCTTAAATTCCCCATTTATAACTCAAACATTGAGTTCATACTCAGACTAGTTACAATTTTTGATTATTTACATTTTAAATTTGATTAAATTAATCCATACTTTCGACATTTCTAAAAAAAACTGAATAGAATTATCAATGAAAAGTAAATATTACAACGTTAGAACTAATTATTATTTAATACGAAACATGGCGCTTAAATCTGTCATAAGTTTGTAAATAGACAATGTCTATTGTGTAGATTTATTATTCGCTTTAACGCTGAGCACGGGTCGGCAACACCTGTTAAAAGTTGTCAGATAGCGTATGGTCGTTCCATTGTTTGATTCCCGTGACAACACTTCTGTCACGCTACTTAGTTCTAATTGATACCCAGGCACCAGCCTTAGGGTTGGACAGGATACAAGAATTGATAGATGCATTCTCCTCCTCAGTCCTCCCAGCCATCGCATAAAAAATGGACAGAATCGGCACCTTCCAGCGCACATATAACTTCCATTTAGTCACACGTCATTGTCAGTTTAACACCCATTACTTGGAGTCACTTTCCCGGAATATTTTAACCAAAAAATTCCTTTATGTATAAAAATGTATATCTTAAACGGTCTATTATGTAAATTATAGCTTGGGTCACAACCGCTTTTCTAGGTGAATAACTCGAAAACCATTTAAGGGATTTTACGTGTAGTTTTGTTAAAGCAAAAACTGCCGTAGCTTTAAGAAAACCATGATTGACTTATATAAGGATATTAGAAGGCTATTAAATGGGTCGGAAGGCAAAAACCCCGCTAAGAAATAATTATTTATAGGGCCTATTATATTCTTCTTTGTAATTCCGTTCTATTCCGAGCAATAGATGACGTGAGAACGAGTTGGACGTCTATAATGACAGAGTCCATCTCTCGCCAACATCACTGCCGACTACCAGATACCTCTGGCAGATAAGAGTTATTATGCGGTCTCAACCGCTTGTAATTTTCACACCTGCACGCATGCGCGGGTCTGATTTGGTGCAGATGGTTGGACGTGAGATGGATTAGAAGATCAAATGGTCAAAGGTCATGGGTGGTTCTCCGACACGCCAGGTGGCGGCGAAAGACCCTCTCCGAACTGGAATTTGAAACACGACCAGTTACATTGTTATGGCGTTTAACCGTTTTCTGCTAGCAATTATCCTATAGTCTTATAGGCCTACATCAGATTTATAACACCTGCTTTGAGTGTGCAAACTACTTTAGAATCGTTGTTAAGAAAAGAAAAAAAATGCGGAAACTAAAAGGTTTATAAACCTGATTTGTTTTTTAACTCATCTCTGATTGTTAAAATTACACATCAGTTGAATTCTCGACAATCAGCATTACTAATACCGAAAAGAATAAAAAATTTATTGGTTGAGAGCTTTAAAGAAACAGATTTTCGAGTTTAAAAAGAGAAAATTAACAAAACTGTACAACTTAAAAATAGATTTTCGAACCGCGGTATGCTAACAATTCCACTTAATGAAGATCATAAACGATAAATATTCGGTTCCCATATGATATTCAGGAAGTTCTACTGACGATATCTCAGTTAGCGTGATAAACTATGTATTAATTAAACAAATTAAACTTTATCTTTCTTATCGATAATGAAATATGTCGGCTCTATTAATTAGCCAGGTAACAAATAAAACAAAAAAAAAAAATTATTATGCTCGAAGGTGTGTATCAAATCACGTACTTTCCCTTCGGGCTATTGGTTTTATGTTTTTAGAGACGATTTTGCAAATTTAAACAACTACGTAAGCGTGAAGCTTTAATTTATTTTTGCATTAAATTTGAAAAATTTATGAATCCGATTCTGTCTTTTAGCATGTGTTGTTTTTAGCCCGAGGTGCGCGGATAGCTTTCCGTCCCATTCCAGGCGGAGGTATCAGACCAACCACGTGGATTAGGTGGGCCCTCTCGCGCCTCAGACGTGCTTGTTTACTTTCCATTCTTCTGTACGCACGTGACACTCGTCAACCAATAGCTTAGAAATAACCCGTTATCGTCCAAAGCAAGCGACCAATGAGCAGAGAGATGGTTGCCGGAGTCAGCAACTGGGTCACGCCACTTCTTCTAGTGTGAGAATGACACGTTGTTAGGCCTAAACACCGTTAACCGATACAGTTAAGTGACTGCCCATGCAGCAGACGAAAACCGCCAGGACATCTTTCTCGGTGGACTCACTCGTGTCGCCGACAAGACCCGCAACGGCAGCTCTTCCGGTGCCGCTCTTCTACAATGGTTTGGTATATTTTCCTCATCCCGCAGGACTGGTGCCCGTTTTGCCTCTGACGTCGGGTCCTGTTGTATGCCGGACACCTCCACGGCCCTGTTTAGGACCTTCGGCATCGGCCTTCCCCGGTTCGGTGCTCGGTCTTCCTGGACCCAAGGAAGGAGCTTCGCCCTTCGATCTGGAATCCGAACATTCCTGTTCTGGACTTCCTCATCCCGATCGCGCATCGCCTTCGGAATCTGGACCCGAATCCGTCGACTATAACCTCGGTAAGTAGTGTACTTTAACTGCTTTTCCTGTTAATGTAATCTATCTAGTGTGGAACTTAGACCGTCCAAGCAGAAGCTTAAAATGTTTTTATAAGTTGAATCATTGAACATATTCCTTCATCTCTATATATCATCATCCATATCCATTCATCCTTAAAAGTCTGCTATACATTAACCTAGACATGTGAATTTTCATCGGTTCCGAATATAAAGTTAGTTATTAAATAAGTCAATGACAAACTTGATTTTTGCTCATAAATATACCAATAATCAAATCTACAAATTTCAATTCTCAACACCTACAGATTCAAAATAATTTCTAGCACGATATATGGAACCTTAACAAACTAAGTAACGATTTATCAATTTTTAACTATTTTCTAATTCATAACCCATTACCAAACTTAAGAAAGTGTATCACAGTTTATATTAATTCTATCGAAAACTGGATCCATTCCTTAGAGCAAAAATAAACAGAAAGAACAAATCCTAATTCCTTACTTAAACTTAACTACCAAATAATCCTTCCCAGTTGAACAGAGCATCTTATCTACTGTCCAACACATACTAAAACAGTGATTCAGTGTAACTAGAAAAATGCAATAAAAGTAACTCTTACAAAGAGAGTTTGAACGGTGCGAACAACGACAATCCTTTAAGCAATTACGAAATTTATAATATTATGTTATGATTAAATTTTATCCGATAATGCTGTTCCTGCTATATTCTTATTCAAGTATTATCGAGCAATCTTAAAAATAATAAATATCAATTTAATAGGGCTATATTAAGTAATTTTGTGCAGCAAATCCAATTATAACCCCCAAAAGCAAGGCCTATAATCAATGGGTGATGAGTTTTAAGCGGAATACACGTGTATAGAATATTTGTCACATAATTGCGTGCGAGTCGACTGAAAAACTTTCGAAATTAATTCTTCCATTTAATACAATGTTTCCTCTCCTTATAAAAAAAAAATATTTTTAAGCTATTATCCTGGATAATTTTAAACAAAATAGCAAAACGCCCTTAGAATAGGTAACTTCGGTAACTTCTTTAGAGAAACTGATAACTTGAAAAATTTATATCTAGTTACAGTTATGATTAATTGTATGTGATCACGATTATTTTATAATCGTGATTATGATGTGACCACATTATAACTTATATGGACATATCGTTCTATTCTAGTTTATTATTATATGTTTCATACTTGCTGCTACTTTTTAGGATGATGCTTTTAAAGTTATGTGATCTATAACAATATTAAAATCGATTTTTAATACATATATATCTATATAAATATCAAGATTATTTTATATTAAACTTAACTGAAACATGACTTTTCACTGTAGGGGAAAAAATGACAACTTAACTGCATAGTTCTCTATCTTGACCTAAGAAATATACCATTACAGAGAGGTTCTTAACAATAAATCTCAAAGTATTTTAAAAGTATATTATGTACTTTTAGCTGCAGAATGTGATAAAATTATAAAAATTTTAGTATTTAATGCATATCTGTTAAGAATTTATCGTCTTCTCTTTCGACAGCGATGTTCCAAAGACGGAGGTGCCTAGAAAACAAGATTGGTTTATCAAGTTAGACACTTGAAGTTATATCGGTGACAGTTTCCGTGGTTAGACGGGTGCAAGTAGTCAGATTACAGTTTAAGACATAGCGGGAAGTAGGGGGGTTAAAATGGGGGTGATCATGGTCATTGTTGTCAGCAGTCCTTCTGTCGGACTGTGCGAGATTCTTCTCGTGTTTAAGACGAAAAAAATGACAAAAAAATAATAATTTCTATTGAATGTGTTCGTTCTTTATTTAATTATGTTATTATTGTTAAGTGAAATAATTTAAAATAAAAATTATAAAGGTTTAAAAACAGATAAACAGTCCTACTCACCACCATTCACTCTTCTTGTAAAATGTAGAGAAGCAACAGATGATCTAAAAATAGTAAAAATATTATTTAATTGCATAAAATAATAATTCTGATATTATTAATAAGTTAATTTAATAAAAATATTTAATTAATCTGCATTAACGAATTTTTAATTCATTTTAAAATGTAAATTTTGTCTCACAAACAGTTTACTGACTAGAGAGCAAGTTTTTCCAGCTAAAAAGCATAAGAAATAATAATTTAAATAGAAATAAATAATTATTAGTTTAATCATTGATACATTGAGCATAAAATGAGCATATTTATGTTTGCAGAGTTTGTAATATAAGGAGCAGAAAGAGAGAGTACACGAGTTCAAGCAAAGCAGATGTTCCAAAAGCAAACATGCCATTAAGGAGTAGAAAAAAAGGAAAAGGGAAAAAATATTTAGAAAGATTTCGTGCATAAAGAATATTTATCAGAGAAAACGATTGGGTTAAATAGGATGATTTTTTAGCAATGTAAAAATCATTACGATACTCTAAAATGGGCAAACCGATGGTGTGGAAACACCTTTCTTGTATATCTTACCAGATCTAAAAGAAATCGCGTGCCACTTTTACCGTCATTCGCTGTCATAGGTGGAATTAATAGCTTTCTGGCGAATAAATGTTAGAGTTATGTATAAGGCTGATATCATCAAAATATCTGTCAAAGTTTCTTATTAGCTCGAGGTGTTGCGCTTAACGCGACCAACTGCGAACAAGAATTCCAAACAACCATTTCCATTTTTGATATCGATGACAAATTTGGCCTGAACAGAAGAGAGATCTTTTTGGGCCTCTTCTCGGGATTTACTTTCTGTTCTGCATATTGGAATTCTATAAACATGCCAAAAGTAAACTTTTGTACGGCCGCTGTGCGTTATTGATAGTTTTTTAAATAGGTTTTGTGCGGGGACGTGCAAAAATGCGCATTGCAATGGCATGGGCTGTAACTTTCGGTTGGTCACGACTCGCTAAATTTTCCACGCTAACCCTACTGCAGCTATGTAAACAGCAGCAGGGACCACAAATCAACCGACAATGGACTAAGCCTGGCGGGGACGGCGGACATCTAAGCTTCTTCTAGGACCAGTCGTCATTAGGACCCAACCGAAAACCTGTCTAGTTTGGGTTGTTCCTTCTATATAACATTTGTTGCGGTTTCTTCTTTCGTGAATTTTTTATGAACTTCGATTGATTTATTGAACAGTGCCTTGTTACTGAAACCACACTAAAAATATACCTGTAATTGCACCATTCTCTTGCCCTGAATGCCTTTTATTGCTCTGTACTTATCTTGTGTAAAAATCTTCGAAAACATTCGGCGGGACATCATGAAGTATCTTAAAACGAGAAAATGTTAATAACGTTTCGTAAATTTACATCGCACGAATGACAATTTAAAGTATCGATAATAATAGTTTATTTTATTTTGAATTTTCGTAAGAAAAAAAATTCCTACATAAATTTAAAACACAATTTTTCAGACAATGAACCGAATAGAAAAAATGTCGGATTTAATAACATTAATTGGCTTTCTAACCATTAACCTATTAACATACAGCCCAAGTCCATAGGTTAATTGCAAACTTAGGCTATACCAGAAAAGTTAGAAAACCAGTACTTTGCACCAATCAGTTATAGCATTAGTAAGCTCTTGCATCACTACATTTTAGAACACAAAAAGTGAAGATTAATTATCATAAACATATCAAACTTTGAATCCTAGTTATGCAAAATGTTATTTTAATATTTAGAAACTTTTAACCTGCTATAAAAATGTAACAGAAGCCAAAATCTTAAAAATACAAGTCGTGTAAGGACTCCACCCGAACTTAATAGCAAATTTATTTTTACAACAATATATAAATATGTATAAAGTGCTGTTAGATTATTAAATACTGTTATATTTTATAGGAGTGTCGTTCACGCCAACCAACAACCCATCTAGTCGCCAGAATGCATCATCTCCGCCATCATCGGAATCAGAATCTCCACGTACCAACTGTCAACCTAATAAGTCAAGACGAAGAAGAACAGCATTTACAAGTGAACAGTTGCTAGAATTGGAAAAAGAATTTCATTCTAAAAAATATCTATCACTAACAGAAAGGTCACAGATAGCTCATTCTTTAAAACTGAGCGAGGTACAAGTCAAGATATGGTTTCAAAACAGAAGGGCGAAGTGGAAAAGAGTTAAAGCTGGACTGTCTTCTGGAAGGTCGTCTAGTAATCCAAATGCACCGAAAATCGTTGTACCAATTCCTGTTCATGTCAATAGAATGGCGATTAGAAGTCAACATCAACAGTTAGAAAAAACAGCCAGGTATGTGTCGTACTATTTTTATAATTTATAGTTAAGATATTAAAGTTTTTACAGTTTAAATTTGATAAATTATTTAAAACAAGATTGAATAATGTATAATTTTGGCTTAAAACAACTTTACAACAATTGTAATTTTGTGGAGGAAAACCTAGCATAATTTAAACTATTTTTTCTCATTAGAAGTGCATAATTAGGTTGATTATCTTCGGTAATTAAGCTAATGATACTAAACATTACTCGTTCAAATGCATTTTTGCATAGATTTTATAAAAAAAAAACCAAATTTGGAACTGATGTAATTAAGAGGCTTGTAGCTTTTAAAAAGTTCTTTGTCCAACAGGTTGCATTTTAATAGTCATCTCGGATTTGTTAAACTTCTGCAGACCTGGCCCAACTATTTATCGCCCCTACAAAATGGTATTCTAAGCTCTCTGAAACGAAGGGGAATTCGTATAATTTGTTGCACGATAAATATTGAGAAAAAGGAGGGTCCAGAGAGTCAGAAGGGGGCCAGAGAGAATATCGGTAATTTGTAACAGAGTAAATATTCGAACGGGTCTCGGTTATGTCAACCTCCAACCCTGGGGACTTCACACTTCTCCCCAACATTTCCGCGGGGACGAGACGTGAGAGGTGAGTATAAATCACTAGTGTGGAGTCTTTACGATGTTTCTTTGCCATAATCTAGCCGACTGTTCTCTTCAGGGTGAGAATATAAAACTCTTCAACCTTCAATCGGCTCTTTGACCAGCCGAATAAGGGCGTCATGGAGTAAGGTGGTGGCTGTGTAATTGTAGAGTGTTGGCGCAGTAAAACTAGCTTCTCGAGACACTTAGGGTGGAATGTCTTGGCTAATGTCCTTAAAAACGTGATGGACAATTCAATGGACTCGTCGAACCTGACGAAAAACTAGAAGGAAATCACATATGGGCTACGAATAATTCCCTACATCTGTTTGATTTGCGGTTGAATAAAAAAAAATTGTTTTGATAGTGGATAACACCTTTCATTTCATCTAATGAAACTTATTTTGGTCTCTTATGTAAACAATTCCTGTTAAGCTTATATTAGTGTCAACGATCTCATTTTTAAGAAACAAGATTTAAATGTAAATTATAATGAAGCGTGCTGTTATACAACTTAATAAAATTTCGGATGAATGCCAAGTATAAAACGACGATAATAGCCAGTGCCATACAATAATAACAACTTCATTTGCATATTACAATACCAGCTTGAAAAACTTTAATTTTATTCATAAGACGTGACGGAATGTAAAAACAAAAAGTTCCCAAATAAGGAATGTGATTTAGATGCTGCTGAAGGCAACGATTATCGCCTTTCCTTGTTTTACTTTTTTTTTTTTTTGTTTTGCGGATCGGGCATCTGATATTTATTCAGTTTTCTCGCCTATTTTTAATAACAGATTCACAGTTTTTTTGGTATAAGGTGTGTAAAATATCTCCAAAATGAGATTATAGACTTATTTGCTGCTTATGGTAATCCGAGTTTATTGATATATTTCACAAACTCATTCTAATTCATTAAAATTATAAAAGAAATTAGATCAGAAAACGTGTTCGAGTGCACTTCACTGTTATGAACTTATACATTTTTTTATTGCTTACATGTTATATAATGCAACAACTGTAATGCTTTTCATACCATAAATGTCGATATCTATAGGTCATTCATTAAATAACATAACGGTACTATGTAGTTAATTTTTATGTTAAAATTTAGTAAATAAACATTTTTAATCAGAAATTTAAGCAAATTCAAAATATGTTTACATATATTCAGCAAATATACAATTTTTGTAGATGTATGCAAATATTTTGAGCTGAGGAATAGATTTTCACATCTTACATCAATATTTTGAGCTGAGGAATAGAGTTTTACATCTTACTGATAAATAAATATGTTTAAAAGCAGAATTACAAAGCTGCGAGAGCGACAGTAACTTAGAAAATCGAATGATTTATAACCATAAAAAAAAAAGATCATGCGACGTATTTTACATTTGATGTTTACTAGCATTTTTATTTATTATATTTCCAGTGGCAAACTTTCCATCAAACAAAATCACTTTAAGTTCCGTATATATGCATATATAAAAAACTTAAATTCAATTTTTACGTGTGTAATAAATGTAGAAATACGAGTATTATCTGATTTTCATTTTTTTTATTCTTTAGGCCAAATTAAAAAGTTACAATATTTTTATATATAATAAATTTAAATTAGCTTATATCTTTTGTTAGCAAATGAGCAATAGAAATATTTATATAAAAAGTTTAAAATTCGTCTTGAACTTTTAATTTTTACTCGTAAATTAGTTTAAGTTATCATCACATTCTAAGCTGTACAGTATCATAAAATCTAGGAATTTTAGATCGTTTATATGTTCTATAAATATCACTGTTTGATAAGCAAGCTATTTCGTTAATTAATCTAACAGATTTATTTAAAACTTTGTTTCTACAGCTGTTGACCACATTTAGATTCCATAATCGACTTTTAATTAGATTAAGGTTGAGACATTCCCAGTGCATTATAATTAAAAATCTGTTTTATATTTCTCTCTCGCATTTCTAAACATTTATATAACGCATACTGTGAATGATGATTTTATTTTATCAACATTATCATCTGTTAGAGATAATATTGCAATAAAAACATAATTAAAACGATCTTTATTATTATATGCTTGTACAAAATTTAAAATTGTTATTTTGTTTTTGATAATAGTTATAATAAGTGGCTTTTTTGTGATAAAGATATGGCAAAATATTGAAAATTTTAGATAATTATCATTGAGAGTTGTTCAAAATTTAACTATAATTAAATA
The DNA here is from genome assembly GCA_000484575.1 of Olivierus martensii. Classification (NCBI taxonomy): domain Eukaryota; kingdom Metazoa; phylum Arthropoda; class Arachnida; order Scorpiones; family Buthidae; genus Olivierus; species Olivierus martensii. The sequence goes on along the minus strand of AYEL01075076.1, from coordinate 7,974 downwards.
TTAATTTGTAAATATTGATCTTGGTTAAAATATTCATAGTTTATACTGTCTATTCAACGTAATGTATTCTATGAATATTACGAATATAGATGTTTTTTTTAACTATTAAATATTTACCTTTCAATACTCTGATAAATATTTGTAGGCAATACTTTGTTGCATTCTTTTCGAAAGCGATAGGCAGGTGTACTTCTAGTAAGTCGATAAAACGTTGGCTTAGATGAGCTTATCTTCTGATTTACTTTTTATCAATACACTTCTAGTAGACCTGAAACATAAAAATAAAACAAAGATAAGAAAAACGATAAACATTTATAATATAATACAACAATTAATTATGATGTTGTATTTTGTTAATTACTATTTTTTTCAGCAGAAAGATTCAATTTAATTTTATCATTGAACAATTAAAATATAGTATTTTGAAAGAATTTTAAAACTATATGAATATCATTAGTTTTTTTTTCATAACAACAGAGATAAAGTTTAATGGATCTATTTTCATGATTCTAAGTTAGCATAAGCTGATATGCTTGTATAAACTTAAGACAAGCTTACAAATCTCGCTACTTCGACGCTATCATCAAAGATCGAATTTTTATAGAAAAGGTAACAATTGCGACAAAGCAGTTGTCAAACTGAAGGTGTCGTTTCCTCTTTCATTATCCGCAAAGTTGACCAAGTAAGTATGCTATTATGTATCATTTGACGAGAGCCTCATGAAATGTTTAAGGAATTGTGCTGTCTAACATAAGTATAGATCTAAATATAGAACTGTCTCATATTTTTTAAACGGAAAAAACGTTTATTAATAATTACCTTATATCAAACTTTTGATAGTAGGTTATAAATTTTTTTTTATAGTCGGTTTATTTGGAGTATTTTTCTAACTTGTCAACGAAGAGTTAATGTAAATAGTTTCTTAAACCATTTCCAAATTACCATTAATCATTCCAATATTTACGGATGATTAATGACAAATTCTGTTTTATAAACTGCCACGCGAGGCGTCGACCTGATAAGCGATTCTCTACTCTTCATCGCAGGATTTGAACCATCTTCTAAAACGTGGCCTAGAAGATTCGTTAACTAATCTTATAAAACAATGACAGTAAATTAATTTTTATCTTTAAGAGAGAATAATACAAAAATCTAGATAAACCTTTCCCATCAACCGTATCCATTTTCTTTGTCTGAGAATAATTTCGTCTTTAGCAGAAAATGGCCAACAAGACATTAAATATTCACGAAGCGTGGCAAGAGAAATCATTTCGAAGATATTCTTTGTGTGTTAGGAAATGAAAATTTTATCGCTTCCTATCTTTCTCCTTATAGGTAGGGTGGAGTGAAGGGGAAAAAAATGTATGAAAAAAAAAAAGGTGCGACTTCCCAAACGACGATTATTCTAATCTAATTATAGTTTTCTCTGATATGGTTAATAATGCATTTTCTCCATTTTTGTCGACGCCTAATTGGAAAAGTGGTTAAAAATCGGCGCCACTGCTATTTCTTCGAGGATTCTTAATTAAGAGCTAGCTATTCTTTCAAGATCTATCGATCCCGTTCGCATGAAGTTTATCTATTTATGACAAAAATGAATGCCATCCTGAATAAATATGAAGCAAGTAATTTAGCATATATGAAAAACTAACTTAATATTCATCAAAAATTTTAAAAGATGCAAAGTGAATGAAAAATCAGGAGAGGGGGGAAAAAAGAAAATGCCAAGACTGAATAAGACAACACTTGACTGATGGATGGATGATTGATGGAGAAGAGGCGAAAGATATATTAAGATGAGGAAATAAGCCAAGAGAAACATTTTCTGTCAATATTGAGGGGAATGTCTTATCTTTGACACCAATCAGATAAGAAGAGGCGTTCGAATTATCCCAAAACTCTCATGGTGAATTTTGTCATCAGCATAAAGTAAGAATAAATTAATCACTTATTTAGTGAAGGAGAAAATTAAGGTGTTATCACCTTTCAAATATTTTTCACCTATTATTTCACGCTTGAAAAAATAAAAAAAATTTCGATTTGATTCGATGAAATTGTTTAAAATTGCATCACATAACATATATTTTTCTCTATAAACTTTTTTATAATTTAATATACTGTTTCTATAAAAATATTAAAAGGAATACACTGATCCGATTGTCGTTAAATTTATACATTAAACTATAACCCAATTTTATCTAGATTACTATCATCAAAGAATAATCGGGACTGAATTTTTATTCTTCTAGAATCTAGATAATTATCATTAACAGTGTGTGAAAATCCGTTAAATTATTATTTTTTTTTATTGTACTACTACTTTGTAATAATTCTGATAACTAAAGATATGTTTTCTTTTTTTTAATATATCTTTTTATGCAATATCTAGGTCAAATTTTCTTTTTCTTATGATAGGTTTCGATTCCTTTTAGGTTTGATTATGTAATTTTATTTTCCTTCACAAGTTTCTCTGGGATATTTTAAGCTATTAAAAGACAGAAAATATCTGGAGGAGAAAAATACTCCCATTAACAATCATTAACCTCTAGTATATCTTTTAATTGTCTTATAATTGTAATTTAACTGAACCCAAACTGTCTCTATCTCTAGCATAATCTTCACCTGGTATATTATAGTTTATCTTCATCAATAACTTAATTTCTATCTTAAGATTCTTCCGATTTCTCTTTATCTGTGTTTCGATCTCATTCGTGTTTTCTTAATTTATCAGTTATTTATTCCAATTTTTCTTTATAGCTAGCGTATATCAACAAGTACTTTGTTAAGTTTTACTTATTTAATAATCAATATACTTCATGTGTATATCTTCGTGTTTTATATTATAAATGATGCGGATTTAAAGCATAATCTATAGTAATATGCGATTTCATTTTATATAGTTTTATTGTCTTACGATAATCGCAGATGTCACGAAATTCTTCTTAGGAAATCCTCCCTTTAATAGGTCTCCTTCGCGTGATGTCACGTTCCGCATCACGACAGACGTGGAAATCAGAGGGTGTGTCATCGTCACGTGTTGTAGCATGCGTTGCTTGTCTAATAACAGATCGGATGAATCTGACTCCGGCTTGGATGGGAGGAAATTGGGATATTATTACCGTTCTGGTTGCCAGATTGAAGTTCAAATAACAGGGCTCCACCTCGTGACTAAATCTATTAAGGATTTCTAAATTGTTGATTAGTAATGGTGATTCATAGAAAACTTAGTAAAATCAAAACTTTTCTCATCTTTTGTTAAAGTGTTTTAATTGTATGCCATAAACTACATCCGAAGTTTCTCTCTGATAACATAGCATAAGAATTAAATACAAATTTATAAGATAAATCTAAACATTAAATTTGTGAGTAAATTTACAAAATTCTTTTTAATGATCGACGATTCATAATTTTCAATGTTTCATATTAAACTAAGATTACATAATCAGTAAAGTTGCTAACAACTTTACCAATTCGTTTTTTACTTTCAAGAATTATGATGATGTTCTGTTTAATTTTTCAAGGATTCTTACTAGATGTTATAATTCTTTAAGATTAACTGCATGTTTATTATTTATTGGTTTGGACATCCTATTATGTATCTGTAACTAATTTATAAAGTCTCGTATGTGAATTATAACTTTGTAAATTCAGCTATAGATATATATTATACGTTGCGTGGGCCTGTAAATTATATATATGAAGTTAAAGAATTACAACTGTTAATATACACCTCTTGAAAAACTGGATACATATCAATTGTAATGATTTATTAACCTTTATTAGTCCTATTTTATGGTTTTTTTTTATACAACGGTTTGTTAAATCTTCTACGTTTTTATTATCGGTGCTATTTATCATTAAGACATATTATTTTGCTACAAAATCGTGTGGCCTTGTATTGTTATATTGGTAAAGAGAAACACCTCACTTACCTTATATGGATCAACTGGTCATGACTTTATGCCACCTACAAGCAGTCTAATAAGGCGTGTGATTTTAGTCTTCTATAACAGCTGTAAAGATTCGACTATATAAGATACTGTCAACTTAAAAAAACAGCGTAGAAATAAATCATTAAATAATAATTTAATAGCATTGTTCCATCTACAGTTAAAAATATAAAAAGCTATACAAAATGAAAATGTAGGTAGAGATAATTATCACTAAAGGTGTGAGTCATCCCATCTGCTGCCTAATCAGGACCAGGTGAATATATCCATGAAAGGAGGCAGCTATAGAATTATCTTATTAACTATAATAGTGAGTTAATTTGTATGCTATAATATTTTTCTGCTTATCAATTTGTCATATTTTTATTGTTGTTTCCATTCTGCCGGAAGATAATTTTAAAATAACAACGAACTTCGTGTGCGGGAGGGGGGAAAAATCGATTGTTTCTCGAGAATCTATCATATCAAGCAGTTATCTAAGTGAAAGATTTTAATCAGATAAAAATTAATATTTTCCAGGTGTCTTTTTTTAATAGATTTAAAAATATGTAACTTTGAATATAAGTGTAGAAATTTTCCGATTTAAGTATATTATTATAGCTTAATTTTGTAGTTATAAAGAAGAAACCAACCATAAACATAATTATAAATCTCAAATTAGTTTTTGTACCTTTTTAAAATATGTAATCTAAATTTTATTAAATTTCCTATAGACAAAAATGCATTGAAAGGCTTCCTTTATGCTGATGTTGGGATTTATACTAGATTATATTTGTAGATAACTAATATTCTAGAATTTAAGATATTAATATTCTCCACTTATAGACATAAATCTAAGATATTTTACAAAGTTTCAATGATAATTGTTATGTTATAGACTACAATAAATTTTCGGAGCTCCAGCCTTTCTAAAAATCTCATTTAAATAGAAAATTATAATTTAAAAACAGTTTATAAACATGTAAAATACGTTTTCTAATATTGGAGTGTTTATTATATATAAAAGAAAATGCATTTTAAGACGATTAGAAATTATAAATATATGAAAGAAGGATTATAGATCATATAATTCAAAATACTTGACGCTTGGAAAAGTAGTCTCTCTAAGTTCATTAACGATCCTAGTTGAAAATGTCTTCTAACCAATGTCAACAGTCTTTAAAAAAACACACTGTTATTTCTATAGAAGAAAACAGATGTGTAAAGGAAGTGCGAAATAGCGTGAGAATATATTTCGTCTCTTTAGAAACCAGCATAAACATAGAATACTTGTCATTTTGTTTCATTTAAATTATCAATTATCATGATTATTCAATTAAATATCTGTAAATGCTAATTGCCCCATATTAACATTCCTATCGTATAAATGATTTCGATATTTTTGCTTCTGAGAATGTTAAAAGAACTACTTTATAATCAAGAGAATATAATTATAGATAATTCGAACATACAGATGTGACAATTGCCTATGATATAACACCCAAGTTACATTAGAGAAGTGCAAATGGAATTTTGTAGATCATCTCCAGAGATTAAAATAGTGAAATGTTTATTCACATTGGACTTACTCCACCCGTTGGTCATCATGCACAATCCAACTATATGGCAGCAAAGTGGAAAATTATGTTGCTGAATAAATATTCTCGCCCCAGAGAGATATTAGAACTACAGCAGAAACGTGATAAGCCTACTTTTAGATACTTCGATTAGAGTAATTCACTTAATGGTGTAACATCGTGACTTGTGAGGTTGTCTGACCATTCGAAGTTAGATTAAAATAGGAACTGATCAGCATGTGGATCGGATGATCGAAATTTAAAAATAGATCAGATGTTTTATTGTTGTTTAATATTCTTCAAAAGTTCTTTTTCTACACGCACTGATTAAAGTTAGAAACGGATAGAATAGTTTCGCAAGGATATTAAAAAGAGAAAAAATATATATATATATTTTACTATTTTTAATCAATAAAATATTAATTTTTATATCTATTTTCAGTGCTAGGTTAAGAAGCTCTATAACAGGACATTTTCTTCCACTCTTGTCACCAACTCAAGCTGCAACATGACTTTTAAGTGAATTTAACTCGCGAATTTAAAAGATTTATTTGAGTTCTGCACATTTCGGATTAAGTATATTCTAACTAGTTTGCCAAAATATTGAATGATAAAAATTAGCATAGCCATTTAAGACGGAACTGATGTATTATAGTAATGTATCTGTATATGTTTAAAAATAAAATTTGTTTTTTGAATCTTTAACGGTGTATTCAATTAAGGGAATGATTGTTAAAGAGTATGAGAATATGTGTACACGCATAATTTATATTCGTGTAAAATATTTTAAAAAATTATCAGGAATGAACAACTTATTAAAGGATATTTCATTACGTCATTATAGAAAATGCAATATTTTTAAATCCAGAAGTGATGATAATCAATAATTTTCTTCTTAAGCTCTACATTTTATTACTGTAATAGTAAGCAAAGTACACAATATAATGCTACAAATACGTGAAAAAATTTAATGAATTACTTCGGCTTTTAATCGTAAATCACTTCAACAGGCCACAAAATACCTGACTTACATATTATATAACTATGGCAAATTTTTATCTTTCGATGTTTCTACGTAGTTTGCAACACTATCAAAATATAATCACTCTAGGGAATATCAAGGCGTCATTACAACCGACTGGAAAACACTGGGTTTCATTTATTTAACTATATTTACAATGATTTCAATCATCACATAAATTATGAACCACTTAAGATGTTAAATTTATTCTATTTAAAAAAAATTTTAATTATATATTACAAGTTTTACATAATAATTTTACATTTTAGACTTTGTTATTAAAACCAGAAGTTCAGATAATAATCTAATTTTAATAAAAATTTTCCTTATAACAAATCACGTTAAAACAACACTATTATTAGCCAAATTATGACAAGATAATTATCCATTTAATTACTAAGCAGAAAATCTATATATTATTCTTAAGATATTAGCAATATCAAAACCCTGTTATTTAACAAGAATTTGTTTTATATTTGCTCTATTTGTTAATTAAATTCATAAACCAACCCATGACACCCTTGGTATGTAATCCGAAAACGTGCAGCAGCAATATTACAGTTTTTTTAAGACAAATTATGACACTTCAAGTTGAGAAAAAAAAAAATAAAATATGGATACTAAACTGCCTTACCTCATAAAAAAAAGTCAGTTAAAATGACGAACATTCAACTAGACTGGGTGGGACATTCCTGCTGACAGTAAATTAATTAATGAGTTAGAACGATTAAAGCTGACTACGGACCGCAACTATAATTATCCGGTCAGGTGTTAATTCTGCACCTTCATCTGAAAACAGAATTAAAAAAGAAACCATTTAATCCATCTTAATTGAACGCTACGTTCTATATTATATAATTTATTAATTCTACATAAAAACTGATATAACTATTTTTCGATAATACCAGAGTTCTGGATCACTCTGATCTGGTCGTAGATATAAATGATTTAATAATTAATAATTACCAAAAAAAGATATCTGCCTTGTAATCGTTCGCATAAACAGCTCCTAAAGATTAAAAAAAAACGCATATTTCTTAAATCTTTAACAATTAAATATTCAAAACTTTTTAATGAAGTTTAATCTCATGTCTTGTTGATATCCATCTTAACTACCTCATGACCAATAAATGTTATATTGGCCAACCGTATCAAATCGATAATTAAATCAAATAAAAAATGATATAAAATTGTAAATTTTAAGATATCAGTTAAAACATCTTTTTTTAATCGTGAGAGTTAGATTTAATAACCTAAGATTATAAAACAACCAATACGTATCCTTTAAATATCACTGCGCCGTTTTAATGTAATAAAAGTTCAATCAGATTTTACAGATTTATAGTCATTTAAACAATTATTGGAATCGTCTGCCTTTAAAACGCCATTTTGTAATTAAGTGCCATCTCACTAAATATAAAAATCATATTAAAAAAATTAAAAAAGT